>SKCR01012358.1:0-12686 GCA_019454045.1 Zanthoxylum bungeanum
CTCTCATGATTCAAGTACATCCTTGATTGACAAAGGTCTTGACTTTGGTCAAAAACAAACCAATGCCAACTTCGGATCTTGAACAAGAATCATTCAATGGAAGGATATTTGCTTAATATAGATTGAGGGATTTTCGCGTGCAAATTGGCTACCAATTTAATTATCTTTATTAGGTATCATCATCATACACCCTTAAACACGCATTCTAAATACATAATAAAGCTAGTATGAAATAAATAATAATGATATGCGGATGGATACTTAACACATTGATCCTAGATCAAATCTCTCCCTTTCTCACTCAAGCTAGCACTTGTACTACTTCTACCCGTTACACTACACTTCTAAAGAAACCTCATATACATAGAGGGGAATAGGTGAGAAGAGAATACAAAGAGAAAGAAGGTGATAAGGCTGGACACGCAGGTCCAATTTAATAAATCGAATTTATTACAACAATTTCTAAAATTGCCCACCCGACTAATATCCATCCGATATGCATTATTCATTCAACACAACCATGTATTCACACACATAAGCATGCTATCAATCAATCTAATCAAATTAATTAATCTGATAATTAAGTGATCATCCAATGTTCAAACAACGATTTGATTTTGTTCGAGTCAAACTCGTTTTTGCGAACAAGTACTCAAAGTACGAATTCATGAATTAAATTAAACTACATCATTAAATCAAATTTAAACATGTATTTAATACTAATTCATTATTCAATTCCAATTAAATATTGCACTTTATTTAATAAACCTTACGATTTAAATTCCAAATTCAATCGCGTCGGACTCAAAGTCCTATTAACGTCCAACGTCAATTTAATTTAAGTCTAATGGGCTTCAATTAATTTCTTTAGGCATGGGCTTCGGCAACCAAAGCCCATTAGTGGAATCACCCAAATGCCTTAGAAATCAATTTCGGCCCATTAGGCCTAATTAAACATTATAGGTTCATTAGTCGCAATTGGGCTTATGGTTAAGGTTTTGGGCCCAATTGGATCCAATCCACTTGGCCTAAACCAAACTTGATAAATCAAGCCCAATAGCCCCAAATACAACAATTCAAGCCCAAATCCAATTTAAGCCTAAATAATTAAATTACACTAATCCAATTACGCAATTTAATTACCTAAAGTGCATTACGATGATTAATAACCTAAATTGATATTTCCGAAGCACCAAATTAGTCCAATTAATCATGCTTAATTCATTATTACATGTCAAACACACATAATGAAAAATCAAACCCATAAACATGCTTCAATGCTCTCGGCCAAGGAAGGGATTTTGTGTCCGATTTGGTTTCGATCCAATCAAACCTACAATCGACATTAAATCACCATCCGATTTGATTTTATACACATCCAATGTCACAAAATCAAAAACACCAAGACATTAGGGCATAAGTCACATTCGGCCAACTCAAAGATTTTGTGGTTTTCGTCTAATTCGAAATCCAATCCAATTCGATTCAAATTAACGTCAACCTAATCGATTCTAACTCATCAAATGAATTAAAAATCAAAAATCCAAGATCCTAAAAATTCAATAAGCATTCGGCCAAGGTGAGAATTTTGGGGAAAATAATTCCAAATCATTTTTCATCAAATTAGTCCAACCAAAATGAATTTAAACATGTTATAAGCATACTCAAACAAGCAATTTATTCAAATCATGCTCAAATCACATTTACCCAAATTTTAAACCCTACAAATTTCATGCTTGCAACATTAGCTCATGATGCCATTGTTGGTTTATTCTAAGGTCCCAAGATCAAATCAAGACATGAAATAATGTGTGAACACACCAACGGAGGTAGCGGAATACTCACATTGATCGGTTATGTCGATTTGGAGACGATTCAAGCCCAAAAACGCACTGCCTTTGTAAGCTCACTGCAGCAGCCCACTGCCTACAAAAACAGAAAATTGAGTGAAAAACGGAGCTCCTAGCTACGTCGGATGGATCCCGTCTCATGGTCGAACCTCCCTACCACCTTCGCAAGACTTGTAAGTGTGCTAGCACTTGAATTTTCACCATGAAAACCCACTCTTTGCTTCCCTAAAGTCCACGCCATTTCTGGTTCCAAACCAGTGAAGAATTTCTTCATTTGGGCGTGAAAGGAAGAGAGAAATGAGAGAGAAGAAGTTTTGTGTTAAGTTAAAATGATTTACCAAAAATCAATTTATATTTATGCCATAATTTTTATTAAATTAATAATAAAATTATGACACAAAACATGCAATGGCTTAGAGTGTCAAACACTCAATTTCCATGCAATAACATTGAGTGCATTGTACACTATCTACATGCAATGCATTAGAATGACATGTGTCATGTGGGCCCCACACGTTTCCAAATGAAAGTGGGCCCACGTGCACTCACGCGTTCGGGTTCGATATTTCTGAAATACCGAGCTTACGTCGCGACGTTAATTCAATCGAATTTAAATAAATAATTGCGCCTGGCGAAATTATTATTTACGTCGCTAACGAATTAATTCTAAATTAACTCGTTTGCCCGAATTAGAATCTAATTTTAATTCCGCGTCGAAATCTAATTTCATTTAATATATCGAATATATTAATTCATCGATCAATTCCAAATTAATCGTTCTCTCTCTTTAGACGACATTTTATCCCGGATAAAATATCTCCGTTATTAATCCTAGATTAATTTTCTCTCTCTTCTATATAATCCCAGATTATTCAAGAGTGCGAGTTGTGCGTCATCGGTGGATTATCGGAAGCGACCCATGAGATCCCCGGATAATCTGGCAGTAAATACGGTCGTCGGAGTATCTGAATCACGTATGTACCAAGTACTACGTTCTACCGATTTACGAGACAAGGTCAACTCCTAGCAAAGCTTCAAGTCTACCCAATTCTCCGGACATATCCATTTAAGAATATTAAGATATGTATCAAGCGTAGTATACAATTGTATTGTGCATATCAGTCCAGTATCGGATAGTCACGTGTTAGGGCTGGGGCTGGATAAGTGTCTGCCCCGTCCGAAACACATATCGGATGTCTGGTAACTAGTCTCTATAATCGGATATTCATGACCTGGTCATAATATCACGATTGGATGCGCATCACTTAAGAGCACTAATACCGTATCCTGCGTGACATCATCTCCATTATGACTGGAGTGACACTTCCGTCTTGACATCACATCCAATACACTACGATTCCTGATAAACCCAGAAGAGGTGAACACAGAACCAGTTAAGATCCCCCACCACCAACACCAAAGTTTACCGATTGTCGTAAGTATTAGCGATGTAAGTCTCAGGTTAAGACTATACACACCTACCTTGATTTCGGCCTCCCATAGACACCTAGTCATAATACCAATGGGATTCCGAAGGGTCTATCCAGAGCGAAGCTGTTTCCCGTACCATCGGTGAAACACGACCTCCTATCGCACTTGCACAAGTATCCAATACTTATATATATGAGAACTATACCGTTGTGCCCTCACAATGCGCACAAGTGCAATACTAGCCTATTCCGCATTATCGATGTCCAGTCTCGATAATACTACGGCTAGGGATATTTAATGATTAATCCTTCGTGGACTGATACTGTCTCATATCATCTCAATCCAGGAACTAATCATAGGGACCTCTCTTCATTTATATATCTATGGTGATCTAATCACAAATGACGAGAGTGCAATTTCCTTGTTACATAGTTAATTTGCTACAGCAACACAATGATCTGTGCAAATAGTGACGCTATGGGTCATATTATCCAACACATTAGACGTCTTCAAGGAAGACATACATGGAAGGCAACATACCAACGTACAAAGCTGGGATTTTGACGGAAAGGTATCGTTATCAAATTGTGTTAATAACGGTTCAACCTTTTACATGTTGCCATGGTAAATCCATTTTGAAGATGCTTGTTGATAACTGCATATTTCATTTATGAAATGTATCAGTTGCAGATCAAAATTGCTTTCCTGAAAAGGAAACCATTTGGAGGATGCTTACAATATCCTGACGATTTTGTATAACCGAAAAACAAGGTTTACGGGTTATTCGATCCATGTTTGGATTGAAACAAGCATAAGGTTCTTGGAACTGACATTTTGAAATAATCATAATAGTTTATGATTTGACTCAAAACGAAATAATTCTTGTGTATATAAGGAGGTTAGTGGGAGAGGGCACTAACAATGAAATTCCCATAAGCAATTGGTGAATGAAGCTTGGCTTTCATAGATATTCTTTCATAGAAATTCTCCGTAAAATTATGGGGAGTAACAACCTTTATTCAAGGAATAAAGATCTACATGGATAGATTTGGAGTTGTTAACACTCTCTGGAAATTGTACATTTAAAATGTACTTGATAGGGTGTCTCATACGCTACGAGCATATGGAGTCACAATCAGGACAATCCAAGTGATAGTCATTGGATTGAAGTTAAGGACATCTATTAGTATCTTAGAGAACTAAAGATGCTGTCTTAAATTATGGAGTAGGAGAACTTGAAGTGACTAGGATCACTGCTGCAAGTTTCCAAACCGGTAAATACTGCGGTACTATAAAGTTTGAATAAAGGACAGCAAGCTGGAAATATTCTGAGCAAGATAACTGTTGCCAAATTAACAACAAATGCGGATTATTGCTGCAGCTGAGGCAGCAATAGAAGCCATTTGGATCAATAATAAATCTAATTAGATTAGATTTAGTTCTGTTAGCAGCTGAGCTAGGCGTCAGCACAAGCTAAGGAATTAAAGGTCTCATCGACGATCCAGATATATACTTCTATATCATCTGATTCGTTCGGATCATACATCGTGGTGATGTGATGATCGTATAAATCGCGTCAGAAGATAATTACGCAAATCCGCTGACAAAAACCTTTCCTCAGCAATTTGAGCGAACCGTACATAGTTCGGGTGTTAGACACTCGAGTGATTGGCTATGTGCCATGTGGGAGATTGTTGGACAAAATGACCCATAGCGTCACTATTTGTACAGATCACGGTGTTGTTGTACATATTAACTATGTGACAAGGAAATTGCACTCTCATCATTTGTGATTAGATCACCATAAATGTATAAATGAAGAGAGGTCCATATGATTAGTTCATGGATTGAGAATGATATGAGACAGTATCAATCCCCGAAGGATTAATCATTAAATATCCCTATCCGGAGTATTATCGAGACAGGACATCTCTAATGCGGAATAGGCTAGTATTGCACTTGTGCTGTTGTGAGGGCACGACCGCATAGTTCTCATATATTTAAGTATTGGATACTTATGCAAGTGCGATAGGAGGTTGTGTTTCACCGATGGTACGGGAAACAGCTTCGCTCTGGATAGACCCCTCAGAATCCCATTGGTATTATGACTATGTGTCTATGGGAGGCCGAAATCAGGGTAGGTGTGTATGGTCTTAACCTGAGACTTACATCGCTAATACTTACGATAATCGATAGACTTTCGTCTTGGTGGTACAGGGCTTTAACCGGTTCTGCGTACAGCACTTCTGGGTTTATCAGAGAGTCGTAGTGTATTGGGTGTGATGTCAAGACGGAAGTATGATGAGCGGAAAATATATCAATATTTACCGCCCCTTTTACTTAATATTTTGTTTAGTTTCTCGGGTTTGATGAACGTTTTGATATGTTTTATTTTATTTTGCAGATAAAATAATATCGGGACTCAATGAAATCATTTAGGATGAAATGTGGATCAAATAAGGGCAATTATTGGACTTGATATATTAATTTTGGAGATTGGAAACTTGAAAGGGCGTTTTTGACGAAGTGCAGTTTCGGAAATTCCAGTTTTGCGCATCTGTCGTATTTTGGGCATAACGTTTTACTCCGATATCTGATTGAGCTGATTCAAGTTCCAGATTAAAGAAGACTCAATGATCTACAACTTTGAAAGAGAAAATATTTTCAAATTCTGATGATTTCATGACCGAAATGGATGAACCATCCAGAAGTGTGTGGAGTGTAATTATTAAAAGTCATTATCAATCATTTTCAAAGCAAAATATTAATTAATAAATAATTAATAAAAATTATCAAATCAACACCAAACAAGATAAGCAATTAGTGGAGAAATAATGGATTTGGTGGAGTAATTAGTGGAGAAATTAATAATGGATTTGGTGGAGAAATTGATTGATGATTTGATGGTGGCAAAATTTTGCCTATAAATACCAAGCCATTTCATTTGTAAAATTCATATTTTCTTCTAAGGAATTCCTTAAGAATACTAAGAAGATTGTATCTTGTTTGTTTATTTACAGCTTTCAGTAATTAATTTCCGCTTTCGCACTTCTTTTCTTTACTTTTTCAGTTTTTACTTTCCGCAATTTACTTTTACGCACAGTACTTTTCTTTCTTTAATTTTCAGTTTTTACTTTTCAGTAATGAGGAGGTAACTTCCCTTAGCTGGGGTAAAAGGTAAAACTTTTATGACTAATATTTAGATTAATCTCCCTTAATTATAATATATAAACTAGTTAAAACCTGACTTAACGAGGATACCGCCATATTGGTCGGTTGGTAATTATTTAAATTGGTTTTAACCTGACTAAACTGGATACCGCCTGATTGGTCGGTTGGTAATTAATTATTAATTTGACTTAATCTGGATACCGCCTATATGGCTGGTTGGTAATTATCATGCAAAGTTAATATATTATATTAAGGGAGATATCTAAAATAGAAATAATAAAAGTGGATCCTTTTACCTCAGCATTTTCTTTTATTGTAATTTTACTTTATTTACTTTTCAGCAATTTACTTTTCAGCAATTTACTTTCAGCATTACTTTTCAGTATTTAATTTTTAGTAATTTACTTTATGTCTTTTCTTTTATTTAAGTTTTTACTACCTGTAAATATGTGTCGTAACTAAGCCAGTTATCTGGGGTTGTGATGAAATCCAATATCACCGGTTTATAAGGGGTTAAATTATAGTTTGGGTAATATAAAGGTTTATTTATTGAGTCTTAATCCTAATGCTTTTTATTAACTGGCCATTAATAAAATTGAACTGGTAAATCTAAAATGCACTAGAAATAGGGATTTTTGGTTTAAGACCTTAGACTTAATAGCCCACGATCTTCCTTGAGGATAGATAACCCTTTAATAGGTTTCCTTACAGGATAGGAATATACCTGTCGGGGGGGGGGTAGCCATAATTGGAACTTAATCTTAATGAATCCAGGTAATTTGGTTGACATAGGACAATATGGTTCAATTGGGTTATACTGGGTATTTGAATTTGACCATCGAAGAGGCTTTTACATAATTTCGTGTTCCAGGTTAATAAATCAATGTATTACCCAACTTTAAGATAACCACTTCATCTTTAAAATGATATTGGAAGAAATCACAACCCTAGATAGTTTTTAATATTGAATTTTCTTAAAACATATTTTCGACAATTTTATTTACTTGCTTTTAAATTTAGAATCGTCACCATTTCAAATCAATCAATCAAACAATCTGTTAGATACTAGTAATCATTTGACCTCATAAAATTAATAGTTTTGATATTAAGTCCTCGTGGGATCGATATTTTTATACTACTTGAACGATACCTGCGTTTGCGTTATATGTGTGTGTTTACGCCGGTCAAGTTTTTGGCGCCGTTGCCGGGGACTTAGTTATCTTTTACTATTAGTTTAGGGGTTAGATACCTTTACTTGTATCTAATTTCTTTTTACTTATTATTTCTGTTTTCTTGTGTTACAGGTTCTTAGACACTTCATGAGACGAAAGAAGCTTTGAACTCCGACCACTTGACCTAGAAATTGAAAGAACCATCAGACAGTTGAGAAGAGAAAGGCGAGAAGGCCAAGAAGCTTTAGTCAACATGGAACCTGAACCCTTGATCATTGCACCACCAATTCCCATTCGAGACAGAACCATTCCGATGGTTGACAGACTCATTTCCTGTATTGTACTTCCCCTTACCAGCAAATGCGTGTGACATCAAAACATGCATTCAGATGATTCAGCAGTCAGTTCAATTTGGAGGGAATGCAACTGAAGATCCTAACGCCCACATCAGCAACTTCCTGGAAGTTTGTGGCACTTTCAATTACAACCGAGGAGCTGAAGAAGCAATGAGATTGCGGGTTTTTCCATACTCTTTGAAAGACAGAGCAAAGGCCTGGCTACATTCACTACCAGCAGGTTCCATCACAACATGGAACACCTAGCCACCAAATTCCTTGCAAAGTACTTTCCACCAGCCAGAACAGCAAAACTGAGAAATGACATCACATCCTTTGTGCAGCAAGATTCAGAATCCATGTACGAAGCTTGGGAAAGATACAAAGATCTGCTCCGGAAATGTCCTCACCATGAGATTCCAAAATGGCTTCAAGTCCAAACTTTCTATAATGGACTTTCTGGATTGATGAGAACCACTATTGATGCTGCTGGAGGAGGAGCTTTGATGTCAAAAGGAGAAGATCAAGCCTGTGACCTAATTGAAGAGATGGCAATAACAATTCCTTGTGGCCAACAGAAAGGAGCTTGATTCAAAGAATTGCAGGAATTTATGAAGTTGGAGCCAACACAGCAGTTAGTGCCAAACTGGACCAGATATGCAAATTCATGGAGACTCTCAACACTCAAAGCAATATTGGAGCAACAAGTTCAACATATGGAGAGCACCAGAGCCAACTCAACCTGAAGAAACGGTGAATTATGTCAACAATTTTAACAGACAGGGAAACAATCCATATTCCAAAACCTACAACCCAGGGTGGAGGAATCATCCCAATTTTTCATGGAGCAACAATTCTGGACAAAGGAACAATCCACCACCAGGATTTCAACAGCAGAACTATCCACCACCTGAATTCCAATAGCAGAACAAAAGCCAGGAGCAGACAAATGAACCAGGCATAACAGAAGTGCTGACTCAGTTAAAAAAGTATGATGCTATATTTCAATCTCAAGCGGCATTAATTCAAAGTCAATCTGCTTCTATTAAAGCTCTAGAGATTCAAATGGGACAACTGGCAAATGCTCAGAGTTACAGACCGCCAGGTACCCTTCCCAGCAACACAGAGCCAAATCCAAGAAACATGGAAGGAACAATGTCATGCCATCATGTTAAAGAGCGGTACTGAAATCAACAAAGATGTTGGAGTCAATTCAACTGCTGAGGAAGTTCCAAAAGAAACAAAGCAACAAATGGAAGAAAAAAGAAGCAAAGGAAAAATAACAGATCACTCCACCTCCACATTTCCTCAACGTTTCAGAAGAATAAATTGGACAAGCAATTTTCCCAGTTTCTGGAGATCTTCAAAAAGTTGCATATCAACATTCCATTTGCAGAAGCGTTGGAACAAATGCCTGTTAGACAGTAATGACCCATAGCGTCACTATTTTGTAAATGATATTGTATTATTGTACAAAATCAACTATGTAGTAATGAAATTGCCTTTTACCGTTTTGTAATTTATTTACTTTAATATATAAATGGTAAAAGTCCCTATGATTAGTTCCGGATTGTGATGATATGAGACAGTATCAATCCATAAAGGTTTAATCATTAAATATCCCTAGTCGTAGTATTATCGAGATTGGACATCGATAATGCGGAATAGACTAGTACTGCACTTGTGCATGTTGTAGGGTACAACGGCATAGTTCTCATATATTTAAGTATTGGATACTTATGCAAGTGCGGTAGGAGGTTGTGTTTTACCGATGGTACGGAAAACAGCTTCGCTCTGGATAGACCCCACGGAGTCCCATTGGTAGTATGTTGCGTGTCTATGGGAGTCCGCTTCAGGGTAGGTGCATATGATCTTAACCTGAGATTTGCATCGCTAGTACTTACGACAATCGGTAAAATTTAGGTTTGGTGGTCCAGGGCTTTAACGAGTTCTGTGTATACCTCTTCTGGGTTTATCGAGAATCGTAGTGTACTGGGTGTGATGTCAAGATGGAAGTATCACTTCAGACATATGGAGATGATGATCGCGAGGGATACAGAACGAGTACTCTATAATGGTTGCAACCATCGGGATAATATGACTAGGTCAGGATTATCCGATTCAAAGAGACTGGTTGCTTGATGTCCGATATGTGTATCGTCGGGGCAGACACATATCCAGCCCCAGGCCTTACATGTGATCATCCGATACTGGTTCGATATACACTATACTACGGTATACTACGCCTGTCATAGATCTAATATTCCAGTAAGAATATTTCTAGAGAATTGGGTAGGCATGGCGTTTTGCTAGAAGCTAACCTTGTCTTGTAAATCGGTAAAAACGTAGTAGTACTAGGTACGTACGTGTTCGAATAGTTCGACAACCGGATTTACTGCCAACATATCTAGAGGTCTCTTGGGTCGCTTCCCGAAGATTCACCGATGACGTATGATTCAAACTCGATTAATCTTGGATTAATTACGGAGAGACTTTATCTTGGATAAAGTACTATAAAAAGAGAGAGAACGATTAATTTAGAATTAATCGTAAAATTATTATATTCGATATAATAATCGGAATTCGATTTCGACGCGAAATTGAAATTAGATTTTAATTCGGGCAGACGAGTTAATTTAGAATAATTCGTTAGCGACGTAAATAATAATTTCGCTAGGCGCAATTATTTATTTAAATTCGATTTAATTAACGTCGCGACGTAAGCTCGGTATTTCGGAAATATCGAACCCGAACGCGTGAGTGCTCGTGGGCCCACTTTCATTTGGAAACGTGTGGGGCCCACATGACACTTGTCATTATTTGCATTATTTAATCAAGATGTAATGCATGAAGATAGTGTACAAAGCACTCAAGGGTATTGCATGGAAATTGAGTGTTAGACACTCTAAGTCTTTGCATGGTTTGTGTCATAAGTATATTATTATTTAATATAATTATGACATAAATATAAATTGATTTTTGAGACAAAAATCAATTACTTCTCTCCCTCTCTAATTACCGAAACTGTGACAGTTTCTTGGCTCTCCATTTTTCAGGTTTTGTGGCAAAAGGCTTGAAGAATTTGTGTTTGTTTGGAACATAAAAAACACATCTTTGGCTAGCACCAACAAGGGATCATACAAGGTGTTATGGGAAACTCATCTTAGAGCTTGGAAGGATCAACTTAAGCTTGGAGCTTCTCTTTACTGCTTGGCCGAATTCCCCACTGCACAAAGGAGCAATTTTCGCTTCATCCATTGCATCCACATTTGGTTTTTGTGAGTATTGTTTCCGCCATTACTTCAATCTAGTTCATTCTTATATATATCTTGCTTGTTTTTGATCTTGGGATATGGTTATTAGATTTCCAACAATGGTATCATTGAGCCTAAAAATGCATGCAAATATATTAGGATGTTATTTGGGGAAAATTGTTTGAAGCATGATTTGATGAGTTTGCTTGATTAAATATGCTTAGATGTATGTTAAATGGATTATACATCATCAATTTCATGGAAAATGAATTGGATTAATTTTTCCAACCCCAAAGTGGCTTGGCCGAATACATGCAAGCATGAGGACTAAATGATTTTTAATTTTAAGACATTGGATGACTTGAAATAATATGGAGATGATCATTTGTGACTTGATTGGATTGAAAACGAAATCGGAACCATATTAATCACCTTGGCCGAATGCTTGATGATGATTAGGGACTTGATTTTTTGATTAAATAATGTTGGACATGTATTTAAGATAAAAATATGATTAATAGATTAATTTGATATTTTGGGAATATTGATTTAAAGGATTAATCATGAAAATACACTTTAATTAATTAAGTTATAAAATTTGGAATTTTAAAATTTAGTTAATTGGGCTTAAATTGGAATTGGGCCTAAAACTATTACATTTGGTCATAAATGGGCTTGGTTGGGCCAAGTAGATTTGGACCATTTGGATTGGATCCAAAATAGGCCTTAATCACACCATTTAAGTCCAAATGTAATAAATGGGCTTTTATGTTTAATTGGGCCTTATGGGCTTAATATTGATTTTAAGGCAAATGAGGGTGATTCCTTATTGGGCTTGGAAATTGGGTTTGACCCACATTGACCAAGGCCCAAGCCTAATGAAATCAATAGAAAGCCCATCGGACTTTAATTAAACAGACATTAGATGTTAGTTGGGCTTTGAGACCCAATTGTACTAGATTTGGAATCTAAGTTATAAAAGCACAATAAAAGTGTATATATATTTAATTTAGAATTAAATAAAAGGATTAGTATTGAATACGACTTGAATTGGATTTAACGAGTAGTTCGATATAATTCGTGAATTCATACCATAAGTATTTATTCACAAAACGAGTTGGACTCGCGCAAATGCAAACATTTGTTTGAACATTGTATTGTCACCTAATTAAAGACTAATTAATTGGATTTGATTGGTTGTATAACATGCCTTGAATGAATGAATGAATGTGGATGTATAGCATGAATAGTGTATATCGGATGGATATTAGAAGGGAAGGGTAATTTTAGAAATTATTGTAAATTTGGAATTTATAAATTGGACCTGCGAGTCCAGCCTTATCTCTTTATCTCTTTGTATTCTCTTCTCACCTAATTCCCCTCAATGTAAATGAGGTTTCTCTTATTGTATTATGTAATTGGGTAGAAGTAGAATAGTGCTAGCGGGGAGAGGAAAGGGAGTGATTTGTTCTA
>SKCR01012359.1:0-12770 GCA_019454045.1 Zanthoxylum bungeanum
GTTAATCATGTCTCCTACCGGTAGCATCATGCCTCTGGCGGGGTGTTACAACTGGTTTCTGGAAGTCTGTCATCATCCAGATATGTGGATGATCATGTAGCCTCTAATGGAGCAAGTTGCGACTCCCCCTGCTCAACACCATCTTCTTCCTCCTCTGGTTCTACTTCTGACATATCATGCACCCCATTATTATCTATGGCCACATGTGTTGGTGTTGGGGTTGTGTCTGGATTTGAATCAGTTTTGTCGGCACTAGAATTAAAAAATATCTTGGGCTTTTTAATATCTTTCATTGTCTTGTCTTCAAGAAAAACTACATCCCTATTTATGATGACATTCTTTTCTTTCGGGGTCCCATAACATGTATCTGAATTCCTCATCTCTATAGCATATGAAGATGCATAGAGTAGTACTTACATTAAAGGCTAAACAACTGAATATTCTCAGATGAAAGTATAAGGGAATCTTAGCAGACCATACTTTTTCCGGAATCTCAAAGTTCAATGTTACAGATGGTGAACTGTTGATAGGTAAAAAGCGGCATAAACAACTTCTCCCCAAATGGCTTTGGCGGTTTAGTCATGCCGATCATGCTTATGACTTTTTCCATGATAGTGTTATTCATTCTTTCAACAACATCATTTTGCTCTGGGGTGCGTGGAATAGTCATTTCATGTCGAATTTCACGTCTTCCACAGTAGACATCGAACTCTCTGAAAGTCTAGTCCCATTCATTATCTGTGTCGAGGCAATTCAATTTTTCCCTATTTCACACTCTACCATGGCATGGAACAGTTTGAAATGATCCAGAACTTGATCCTTGGGTTTCATGAAATACACTTACACTTTCCGAGAAGCATCGTCAATGAAAGTCAGAAAATATTTGTTACCGCCTAGTGAATTAACCTTAAGGGACCACAAACATCATAGTGTACCATATTGAGCAACTCTGATCTTCCCGTAGAATAGAAATTAAAAGAGACTCTATGTTGCTTACCGAATAGACAATGATTGTAAGGATCTAGTGTAGCATTATTGGAGACACTGATTAGATCCTTTTTTGTCAAGGTAGACAACCATTTCTCACTCATGTGACAGAGTTTCTGGTGCCACAGATTTTGAGAAGCCTCTCGTTCAGCTACATTGAGGCTCTCTGCACATATCTTCACATAAGTCGTGTATAAAGTGCAGCAAATATATCATCAGGCAACAACCATGGCACATTTTATCATTCTTCATGTGTCATTGCTAAAATGGCTAGCATAGCCCTGTTTTTCAAGGGTTACCCCTAAGAGTAGAATGAGCCAAAGTTCTGGAACATGTCTAACATCCTTCAGGGTAATTATACACCATGCAGTTATTCGTATCTGAATATCACAAATTCCCACTATTGAGCGGAATTGGTATTTCACATCTTCACTGCACAAAAGTCTCATGATTTGTATGTTGTGAAGAAATCCTTGTGAGGGGTGACGTGGTAGGATGTTGTATTATCTACCACTCACTCAACATCTTGGGTTACAATGTGAAGACATGTCTCATTCTGGATGGAGCATATGGCTACATCTCTTGAGACAACTACTAGTGTCTCCGCATCTTTGTTCTTCAGCTGGTAATTACCTTGACCTTGCTCTCGTTGTAGCTTTCGGTAATTCTTCTTTAAGTGGTATTCTATACCACAATAATAGCACTTGTAAGTAGGCTTTCTTCCATTCGTGGATGTGACTCTACTTTTTCTTCTACCTCAATTTTTATCTCGTTGTCTTCCTCGATTCTCCGTTACGAGGGCTTGTGTCTAATCTGTGTCCACATCTTTTGTTCCGACCTCCTCATTTGACAGTGCATATTTTACCATAGGCATGGTAAGTTTGACTACAAGAGCTGAATTGCTAAGAGTAACTATCAAGGTCTCTCAGCTATCAGGAATAAAACTGAGCAGTAGGAGGGCTTGTACTTTATCTCTCAGTTGCATGTTTATTGTAGACAACTGGTTCACCAGGTTCTGGAACTCATTGGTTTGTTCTGCTACTGAAGTTCCACTCATTAACTTCAAGTTCACCAAATGCTTCATTATTAAGGTTTTATTTCAAGTTGTCTTGGCCCGGTCCATGCCTTCTAGCTTCATCCACATTTCATAAGCATTTGTATCTTGTACTACGTGGTGGAAGATGTTTTGGCCAATCCAATGCCTAATCTGGCCCAGAGTTATGTTGTTGAGTTTGTTCCAATCATTCTCTTTGACAGAATCTGGTTTCACACCCTCTTTCTCGATCACATCATACAGATCTTTGTAGTGCAAATAATCTATCATTCGAGGTCTCCAGAGAGAGTCCAGCTTTATCATTGCACTAGAATGTGAATCTTCCATTTCTATTTTAAGTTTAAGTTTTAAAATGAAAATATGATAAAATCGGGACTTATTTTCACCAATCGGGGGTCACTGTTGCGTCTAGAACAAGCAAAATTGGTGGATTTGACTCTTCATTGGTCCAAATCCGACTCAAGGGTCGATTTATAAATTTCTAAAAAAAATTGGGCTAAAATACAATTTTCATAGACTTGACAGACACGTGAATGATGACGTGGCTGCTGACTAGACTGGAAACGCTGATGTGGCTGATGACGTTGCGACACGTGGTGCTGACTTGGCACTGAAGTTTCTGATGTTTGTACGCTGACGTGGCGATGACGTGTGCTGACACGACAATGAGGTGGCTGCTGATGTGGTCGTCTTCAACCTTCAGCTGGCGCATGTGTGATTGGCGGCATGTGGAGAGTAGATTACCTGACGCTTGTGAGCTGGTAGAAAATACCATTGTTCTCTTCTCGACGTGAACAAGCTGATGGTATGCTCAAAAATAATTTTTGACAACTTTCCCGAAATTCGAATTTTCCTAACTGAGTTTCGTTCTTCGGTTTTACAACCACAATGTACACGAAAGCTCTAATACTACTTGTTGCGATTCTCTAATCACTGAAGAGTGCTTATGAGAAAAAAATGAATTATATTACTGTAAGATTAGAATTTACAAGTATTTGAAACTCTACAAAAAACCTCACTCTCTTTACACTCTCTAAGCTTTCTTTACATGAAGCTTAATTGTTAGGATAATTTGTGCTCTCAAATGAGCTCTCTATTTATAGTAAAATTCTGGCTCAAATTGTCAATAAAATAATAATTCTCACCTAAAGTTATTTTGGTCATTTTTTATGGTTGCACCAAACTTTGAAATTGGTGGCAATGGTCAATCTTTGACAATGAAGAATAAAGATTGAGGGCAATGGAAAACAGCGAGATCTTTCACTAGTTCCACCACAACAATACGTGACTGAGTTCTTTTTCTTTTTTTTTTTCTTTTTTTTTTTTTTTTTTGCATGAATACGTGACTGAGTTCTGAGTTCACGTGAAATGGTACTAAGAATATTGTTGAAAATTCTTACAGGGTGACTGCAGGAAGACAGCGATTGGGTGCACATTAACCACAAGCTAGATGTTACTTTTGGGCTGGTTTCGACTTTTGAAGAAACGTGCTGTAAAACAAAAGAAACCTAATATGGTCTATTGTTATAGTATGTACCATCCAATGCCTGTCTTCTTGCAATTGTGGTAGCGGTCGCACAAGGTTTCATTTATATATATATATATATATATATTATAAAGTCGGTGTCATTATATATTTTTCTTTAGAAGGTCTCTGTTTCCTTTCAGATAAGGAGGACAAAATGATTATTTATTGGACATAGACAGGATCCTATTAGGTCAAAGGGTTGTTGCAAATAAGATAGCTACTGGGTGCACAATAATCATTGATTTGGATTTTAGATACAAATTTTCTGACTTTAGTGCATGGAGAATTAAATTGCATGCATATCACAATAACAAAAGAGAGAGTGTAAATTAATCGAAGGATTGTGACTTGATGGTAAATGTATTTATGATTTAATTGTCAAATCTTGGATTTGAGTATAGGGATATATTTTTTTGTGAGAGTCTGGGGCAGTCGGGAATTTTACTTACTCAAATCCGGATCGGATGGTTTGATGCCAAGTTTCCAACATTTCCAAAAAAAAATTGTAATGACAAACAAAATTGATACGAGAACAAAATTTACCATGTCAACATAGACCATTATTATTTTTACAAAATTAAGTTCTTACTAATTGATAAAATTTTAAGAGCACTACTATACTATCCACTTAATCCAAGCTCTTTCGTAAATCTTGTTTCTCAAATTTAGTATGTAGGTTCTAGTCTTAACTTTGTTAAAAAAAATGAATAGAATAATTTATTCGTTCGGTTCAGTTTAAATTCGCTTCATCTGCTTCTTTTATTTTTTTATTTTTGGCTTGATTAATTTGTAACAAGCAGAACCGAATTTGAGTAGTTTAAGAAATCTTAAAACGACTTTGGATCATATTGATAAATTCCTCACATTTATTTTAAAAATAATTAACCATTATATTTTTAAATTTAAATGAGAATAATCTCATTTAATTAAGAATAATAATTCATGAAGTCATTATATGTGATCTTCTCAATCAGTTTTAACATTTTATTATAAATAGAAAATTCTAACCAGGCTTGTATTAAAAATGTTTAAAAAATGAATAAATAAATAAATAAACATATTTTCTTTTGGTATTAAATGGAATTTCCAGCTATTCTTCAATGCAAATGCCACCATTGTCAAAGATTGAGATCACACATTTTGACAATGGTGCAACCACCTTTGAAAATTGTGGAAAACACCAAAATACTTTTAGGTACATTTATTGAGTTTGTTGGAATAGTGAGCTTGAGTTTCACTATAAATTGAGAGCTCATTTGAGAGCTTAAGCATCCCAAAAATAATAAGCTTCAAGTGAAGAAAGCTTAGCGAGTGTTAGAGAGTGAGGTTTTTTGTAAAGTTTAAACACATGTAAATTTCTATTTTTGTAGTAATAGAATCGGTTTTTCCTCAAAAACACACTTCAGTAATCAGAGAATCACAACAAGTGGTATCAGTAGCTTTGGTTATACATTGGGATCATAAAACCGAAGAACATAACTCGGTTCGGAAAATTCGGGTTTCGGAAAAGTTGTCAAAAATTATTTTTGAGCATACCATCACCTTTTTCACGTCGAGACGATGGTATTTTCTGGCGATCGAACAGAGGTCAAGTGAAGCCGCACGCGTCGCACGCGCCTTCAAGTAGCCTCGTCACGCGCTCCACGAGCCGCACATGCCAGCCGAAGGTTGAAGACAGCCATGTCAGCGCCACGTCAACGTCGAGTCAGCAGCCACGTTAGTCCACGTCAGTGCACAATCAGCATCCAGTTAGCATACAGTGAGCAGCCACGTCAGTGACACGTCAGTAGCCACGTCAGCGCCACGTGTCAACCACGTCAGCAGAGGCTCCCATTTCTGCCACGTCATAAACCATATGTCATCCACGTCAGCATACTTGGTAAATTTCATTGAGCCATATTAAGTCTCTGAAATTTATATTTTAGTCCCTGAAGTTTAGAAATTTATAAATCAGTCTCTGAGTCGGATTTAGACCAACGAAGTATCTAATCCACCATTTTCAACCATTCCGGATGCACCGGTGAGCTATGATTTATGCAAATCAACCTCGATTTTGTCCTATTTTTATTTTAAACTTTAAACTTAAAATTGAAATGGAAGATTCCTCTTCTGGTGCAATGATCAAGCTGACAACAACCAATTACTCCATCTGAATGCCTTAGATGATGGATTATTTGCACTGCAAAGATTTGTTCGATATTATCGAGGTGAAGGGCATGAGACCGGAATCTGTTAAAGAGTATGACTTTAATAAACTCAATAACAGAACTCTGGGTCAGATTAGGCAGAAGATCGGCCGCAATGTCTTCCACCATGTAGCACATGATACAAATGCTTATAAAATATAGATAAAATTGGAAGACATATTTCAGGTCAAGACAGCTCGGAATAAAGCCTTTATAATGAGGCGTTTAGTGAACCTGAAGCTACGGAGTGGAACATCCATTGTAGAACACACCAATGAGTTCCAGAGCCTGGTAAACGAGTTGTGTCCCGAGTACAGATCATATTACCGTCCATTCGGAATCGGCTATGAAATTTATGTCCGGGTTTCCATCCGATATACCGCGAGAGTTGACACGTCTCTCATTTTATTCCACAGCCACAACATACTACATCTCATAATTCATGCATATTTATCTACTCAAGGGCCACAACATGCATTTCAACATGACAATCATGCAAGTAATATTTAATAAATAATACAAAAAATGAGTGTGAAAGATACCCTCAGGTCTAACCTTTTTGCCAACTTTCAGGCTTGCGTTTCACGGACGTCGGAAGGGTACAGCTCCTCAACTTCTCCGGTTCACTGGTTTAGCGTCCTAGCTCACTGCTTTGCTGTTTTGCTTGCGGTTCGAACTTCGTTCTGCTCCTGTTCGGCCTCTGTTTTGCTGTTCACTGCTCAAGCCACATGTTTTGACGTTTCAATGGACTGTTCCAAGTTTGTGTGGGTTCTTAGTGCAGTTGTGTGTGATTATTTTAAGGATTATGAATGCAGTCTCTTTATGTTACTGTTTTTAAGATTTTTAGGCAATGCTTTAAGTGTATTTTGCTGCTGTTTTAGGGGTTAAATTACTGCAGTTTGGGCGTGATTTAGGGACTGGTTTGGGTCAGTTTTGGTGGGAAGGGGGCTGTTGTTGTTCGGGGGTTACTTTAGTGGCTGTTTGGGGCATGTTTGGGCTGTCGTTGGGGGTATATTTTTTGGTGATGTGTGGAGGCTTAGGGGGTTGCTATATTCGGTGGTGATTAGGAGTTGTTTTGGTGGTTGGAGGGGTTGTGAATGACTATTGTATTTTCGGTAATATGAGAGTGTTTGAGGGCTTGTTGTTTTCGGTAATGTGAGAGTGGGGGTGAAGAGAGTTGTTTGTTATTATGTGTATGAGCTAGGGGTTGGCAATTCTTTTCTTCTTTTTGTTTGTGATGGGCGTGAACTATGAGAGCCAATGCCTTGGAGGGTGTGGTTTATATAGAGAAGGCTAGGGCTTCATCTTGTCTCACAAAGAAGGGATTTGGCATTAAAAGGAGGATTTGATTTGGTGTTGAGCAAGGAAAGTCAAAGATTGAGGGGGGACAAATCTTGGCTAGAATAGGAAGTCAATATCTTTATTTGTTATGATTGATTTTAATTAGGCATGACATCTTTTAATTTAGTATGTGATTTGTTAGTTAGGAAGTTAATATACTTGATTTATCTTCATTAGGTATGATTATATTTTGTGTTTTAATTAATTGGTAAATGGTTTAAATATTTTATTTAATGTTAATGTTTAATTTAATTAATTGGGATGTATTTTATGGGCTTTGGGGAGCTAATTGGGCTAGGGTGCGAGGTAGCAGCAAAACCAGAAACACCGACGCCGTTCGAACGCCACACGAACGTCCGCATCTGCCTGACATTCGAACGAAGTAACGAACGCAGCACTAACGAAGACAGTGAGCTTGTGAAATAAACTTGATGACGTACTTATTCTGAATTTCCCCTTCCGACCTCCATTTCCCGCAATAATCCTTAGCTAAAAAGGTAATGCCTCCAACTGAGACTCTCACGGTTTCACATGCGAAATGCAATGCCTAAGTATGCAAGTATGTTAACAAAGTATGTTTATTAATGGTTAATAAGAACAATTTTGATCATTATATGATCTTGTTGCCATTCTAGAGATGTTAGGTCACTCAATGATGACCTAGAATTTTTCTTGAGTTGTTTCAAAGTGGTCAGGCTTGCTTATGTTGTAGAGATTAGATTAAAGTGTTGGATTGTGTTAATTTTGGTTAATTTAATTAATTGGAAAAATTAGGGTTTTAACCTAAACTAAAATTGGTGCTTTTCATATATGTGTTGTATTTTGAAAAATGACAAAATGAGAAATTTACTGTTTATGCGTCGCGACACACAAGCCTCAACGCGTCGCGACGTCGGGCCAATAATTCATCAACCGACACATGTCATCACATGCGTCATCATGACGTCAGCACTGTAGCATGTGTCGCAACACCGACATAATAATTCAGTCGTCATTCACTGTAGCACCCTTCAAATCAAAGCTTTTGGAGAGTATTATAAGTTGGCGGTGACAGATTTTCTGTTTCATGCACGGTTGCATGCGAAACGAGAGAAAACGATTCTATAAATAGTGACCCACAAATGAACAGTACCTCCGATCAGAATTCCATCAATTCTAGCCATTTTTGGGATCGTTTGAAGTCTGTATATGTCCTCGAAATCTCGGTAAGACCTCCCGGTAAAAACTCACAAATTTCAAGTTTAACGTTAAATGTTCATTTGAATATGTGCATTTGGTATAATCCGGGTGAAAACATAACGAATTGGATCAATCCGATAGAATATGCAAGTTTCCGATAAAAGAGGATTTTCCTTGTATTAATGTATTTTTAATTGTAATGATAGATATGAGTCGTATATGATGATATGATAGTGTTTGGATAAACCTGGGCTGGTTCACATAGCGTTTGCCTAGACTTTTTTAGAAGATTTTCCAAAAAATGAGTAAACCGAGGATTTAAGTTAACTAGTGGCTCGAATTAGTTTCTAATGATGTTTTAAGAATAATTGAACTGAAATCATTGAAATCGGACTTGATTTAGTTGTTCCGAAAAGATCCAAAATTTTATCGTAGTTTATTCGAGAACTTCGTAAGTCATGATTCTGACGACGTTTCGCCATTCGTTTTGATAGATTTGACTAGGACCTGGAGTGCTCGCGAAGCCAGATAAGTAACTCATGCGATGAGTTCTAGAATTATTCATTTCGTGTTATATATATATATATATATATTTATATATATATATATATATATATATATATATATATATATATATATATACACGATTAAAAGGTTTAAGATAGTTAAAGATAGATTTGAGAAATGAGATGTTTGACGATCTTAATGTCTGTATGTATGTATTGATGTATTTTAAGTGAATATTGAGTATAATGCTATGATATGAAGTGAAAGGTTTGATGAGTTTGATGGCTACATGATTGTATTGATGCATGTAAGTGTATGAACACGTAATGGTTTTATATGTATGTGATAATAAGCTATGAATAATTTATGCATAAAGGATCGGTAAATGGAATAAGTTTGTTATCGATTTATACATGCAATTATTCGTATAGAGATTATGATGGTTAAGTGAGATAAGGAATGAGTATAAGCTAAGTTCTCTCCGAACGAACATGTTTATATGGTAAAGATATTGTATTAAACGTTTCTAGATAGAAATTCTGAAAATGAGTATGATTGATCGATAAATGAAGAGATATGAGGACTATGAAAGATATGACATTTGAATTCATAGTAAGGTGTATATTCGTATGTTTAAAATATATATATATAAATGAGTATTTGAATGATGTTATATGGTATGTGCTCATGTGTGTAAATTTAATTGGATGATTCGTAGTGTAATAGCCGAGCTGGTTAGGAATCCGTTCAGACGGAATTCATCTCATACCTATTCTAAAATAGGTAGTGAGTCTCGTATGAGCATTGTGTGTGTAAGACAACCATATGTATATATTATTTGGTTATGTGTTCTTTGATGTATTAGTTGTTGTGTATTCTTTTTTGTCGGTTACACGATGCTTGTATGTGTGTTTGAGTGTATGTGTGTATGATATAACTCGTGATATGTATGGATTGTGTATGTATTCGTGGAATGAATGAATGATCGAAACATTTGTGTGAGTTTTAGATGTTATGAAGTATGTTTGCTAAGTTCGTTATCGTATGTACGTAAATTATGAAAGAGACTGAATGAGTTTGTAAGCTCGAGGTACTGGGCATGTATCTAAGCAAGAATTTTGAAAATGGGATTTGTATGAATGAAATAGAAGTGAGCTATGGTTTCTGAACTGGTATATGTGAACACGATAAGTCATGAATGTTAAACTATCGTAAGATTATCGAATTAAATAATGTTCATTCGACTTACCGATTTGATGATATTTCAAAGATGTTTATTTATGATAAAGTATAAACATGTAAATTCCATGACTCAAATGGTTGGAATGGAGCCGATGTTAGGTAATGTACTCTGTGATGTTTGAAGTTTTGCTTTATATGCTTTGAATGTTGTATATTAGATTGACCTATATGTATATATATGTATAAGTAGATAATAAAAAATTGATGACTCTGAACTCGTAATGATTTGATTGTTCAAATATATTTAGATAGTGAATGTTATAACATATTTGACTTATATGATTTGGTTGTGCATGGTTACGTACTGACTTTTAAAACTCATACTAAACCAGTTGCTAGTTTTGCAGGTTGGCTACTAGATGGGTCAACCACTTCATCTTTGGAAGCCATACTCGAGACACGGATCACCCAAGTTATAGTCACCCTCGCTATTGTCCTGGGAGAAGTCTTAGATGTTTAGGAATCTTTGATTATTATGTTATTGGTCGTGATGAGCACACTGATTTGTATTTATTAAATAAAATTTTTTATTTGTATATAATGTGTGGGCACGGAGCCCTTAAAGGTTGATTTTGATGTGTTTTGTCTAGACCTGAGGTCCTTTTGTTTATTTGATATTATTCTTAGATTTCGTTTTGATGGTTGGACTGTGATCCAGATTGTCCAATTTTAGGATACATCATGCCCGATTTTTTGTAAATTTGGAGGCTTATGGAGATGGGTTAATCATGTCTCCTACCGGTAGCATCATGCCTCTGGCGGGGTGTTACAACTGGTTTCTGGAGGTCTGTCATCATCCAGATATGTGGATGATCTTGTAGCCTCTAATGGAGCAGGTTGCGACTCCCAATGCTCAACACCATTTTATTCCTCCTCTGGTTCTACTTCTGACATATCATACACCCCATCATTATCAGTGGCCACACGTGTTAGTGTTGGGGTTGTGTCTGGATTTGAATCAGTTTTGTCGGCACTAGAATTAAAAAAAATCTTGGGCTTTTCAATATCTTTCATTGTCTTGTCTTCAAGAAAAACTACATCCCTATTTATGATGACCTTCTTTTCTTTCGGGGTCTCATAACATGTATATGAATTCCTCATCTCCATAACATATGAAGATGCATAGAGTAGTCCTTACATCAAGTTTCTGTCTAAGCTCCTTGGATATGTGTGCAAAGGCTAAACAACTGAATATTCTTAGATGAAAGTATAAGGGATTCTTAGCAGACCATACTTTTTTCCAGAATCTTAAAGTTCAATGTTACAGATGGTGATCTGTTGATAGGTAAAAGGTGGCATAAACAAATTCTCCCCAGAATGGCTTTGGCAGTTTAGTCACGCTGATCATGTTTCTGACTTTTTCCATAATAGTGTTATTCATTCTTTCAACAACATCATTTTGCTTTGGGGTGCATGGAATAGTCCTTTCATGTCGAATTTCGCGTCTTCCACAGTAGGCATCGAACTCTCTGAAAGTCTAGTCGCATTCATTATATGTGCCGAGGTAATTCATTTTTTCCCTATTTCACACTCTACCATGGCATGGAACAGTTTGAAATGATCCAGAACTTGATCCTTGGTTTTCAGGAAATACACCTATACTTTCCGAGAAGCTTCGTCAATGAAAGTCAGAAAATATTTGTTACCGCTTAGTGAATTAACCTTCAAGGGACCACAAACATCAGAGTGTACCATACTGAGCAACTCTGATCTTCTCGTAGAATAGAAATTAAAAGAGACTCTATGTTGCTTACCGAATAAACAATGATTGTAAGGATCTAGTGTAGCATTCTTGGAGACACTGATTAGATCCTTCTTTGTCAAGGTAGACAACCCTTTCTCACTCATGTGACAGAGTTTCTGGTGCCACAGATTTTGAGAAGCCTCTCGTTCAGCTACATTGAGGCTCTCTGCACATATCTTCACATAAGTCGTGTATAAAGTGCAGCAAATATATCATCAGGCAACAACCATGGCACATTCTATCATTCTTCATGTGTCATTTCTAAAATGGCTAGCATAGCCCTATTTTTCAAGGGTTACCCCTAAGAATAGAATGAGCCAAAGTTCTGGAACATGTCTAACATCCTTTAGGGTAATTATACACTATGCATTTATCCGTATCTGAATATCACAAATTCCCACTATCTGAGAGGAATTGGTATTTCACATCTTCACTACACAAAAGTCTCATGATTTTTATATTGTGAAGAAATCCTTGTGAGGGGTGACGTGGTAGGATGCTGCATTATCTACCACTCACACAACATCTTGGGTTACTGTGTGAAGACATGTCTCATTCTGGATGGAGCATAAGACTACATCTCTTGAGACAACTACTAGTGTCTCCGCATATTTGTTCTTCAGGTGGGAATTACCTTAACCCTGCTCTCGTTGTAGCTTTCGGTAATTCTTCTTTAAGTGGTATTCTATGCCACAATAATAGCACTTGTAAGTAGGCTTTCTTCCGTTTGTGGATGTGACTCTACTTTTGCTTCTACCTTTTTCTCTACCTCGAATTTTATCTCGTTGTCTTCCTCGATTCTCCATTACGAGGGCTTGTGTATGATCTGTGTCCACGTCTTTTCTTCTGACCTCCTCATTTGACAGGGTATCTTTTACCATAGGCATGGTAAGTTTGACTACATTAGCTGAATTGTTAAGAGTAACTACCGAGGTCTCTCAGCTATCAGGAATAAAACTGAGCAGTAGGAGGGCTTGTACTTTATCTCCCAGTTGCATTTTT
>SKCR01012360.1:0-12726 GCA_019454045.1 Zanthoxylum bungeanum
CGGATTTACTACCAATATATCCATGGATCTCATGGGTCGCTTCCCTAAGATTCACCGATGATGTATGACTCGACATAATTAATCTTTGATTAATTAGAAGAGAGAGAAAATTAATCTAGGATTAATTACGGTGAGAATTTTATCTGGAATAAAATTCAATTAATAGAGAGAACGATTAATTCAGAATTAATTGATTAAAATAATATATTCGATATATATATGATGAATTAGATTTCATAAGGGAATTAAAATTGGATTTTAATTCGGGCGAACAAATTAATTTAGAATTAATTCGCGAGGGACTTTAATAGCAATTTTTCTAGGCATAATTATTTAATTAAGTTGCAACAGAAAAATCGTTAATTCGGAATTAACGAACCCACAAGTGGGGCCCATAAGTGACATCACTAGTCAACTTTGTTTACCTTTTGGTTGATGGAAGTTGGTGGTCTGTGGAAGCTTGTAAACCACACAGCTTACTTTATGTCATTTGGAATGACTTTTACAAAAAAAATTTTGGTAATAGGTAATTGATTTTTGGAAAACATTTACACACAACACAAGTAACAAAAACACATTCTCTCTTCATCTCTTTGGCCTAGGGCCGAAGCACTTCCCACTTTTTCTATCCATTATGGCGTGAACCTAGGTTTCCCATTTCTTGATTTTTTATTCAAAAATCTTAAGTGCTAGCACACAAAGGGGTCATTCAAAGGTGTTAGGGAAACCTATCCAAGAGTTTGGAATTCTAAGTTCAAGCTTGGAGCTAAACCATTTATACAAAGAGGAGATTGGAGCACAACTCAAAGGAGCGAAATTTTTGTTATCTCTACATCTAATTGCCAATCAAATTGAGTATCATTTCCGCAACTTACTTTGTTAATTCACATAAATTTTATGCTTATTAGATCCTTGTCATTGTTCTTAGAGAACCCAACATACAGGCCCATGTCTAGCTAGGCTAGAGGTGGTTATGAATACTTCATAACCTTTACTAATGTTGCATCATTTTATGGTTATGTGTATCTTATGAAGATAAGTCGGAATCTTTTGATAAATTCAAAGAGCTTCGACACGAAGTAGAAAAACTGACCGACAAAAGTATTAAAACATTACGGTTGGACCGTGGTGGAAAATACTTGAGCAATGAGTTTCTCGATTACTTGAAAGAGTATGGTATTCTTTCACAGTGGACTCCTCCCAGAACACCTCAATTGAGTGGTGTGTCTGAATGGAGAAACCAAACTTTGTTGGACATGGTAAGGTCAATAATGAGTCGGAATCAGCTACTAATTTCCTTCAGGAATACGCATTGAACAATGCAATACTTATTTTGAATAAGGTTCCATCAATGTCTATTGGATAGACTCCATATGAAATATGGACAGGAAAGAAATTGGGTTTCTCAAACCTGAAGATTATGGGATGCTGGGCATATGTTAAACGTTTGGATGGTACCAAATTAGAACCAAATAAACCATTTCCACAACCCACAAGAGAACAAAAATATTTATTGCTCTCCAACGGTTTTTCCTTGAGGGAATTCCTGAATGTAATGGTAAGTGGGAGGAAAGTAGAACTCGATGAAAATCATAGTGATATTGTTCCTGGCACCGATCCCCTCACCGAACACGAACAGTTCATCAAGGATGAGACTGTTCCACAATCTTCCTTCTAGGGATACGCATTAAATAGTGCAATACTTATTTTGAATAAGGTTCCATAAAAATCTGTTTGACAGACTTCATATTAGATATGAACAGGAAAGAAACCGGGTTTTCTCATTCCTAAAGATTTGGGAATGTTAGGCATATGTTTGGATGATACCAAACTAAAACCCAAATCGGATAAGTGCATAATTGTAGGTTATCCTAGGGTAACCAAAGTGTAGTACTTATACAACTCACATGAGAACAATGTAATTGTTGCTCACCATGCGTTATCCTAAGAGGAATACCTATATGCTGTGGTAAGTGGAAGGAAAGTAAAACTTGATGAAAATCAGAGTAATATTGTTCCAGGCACTGATTCCTTAATGGAACACAAACAGTTCATCAGGGATGAAATTGTACCATAATCTTCGAATACACAAGAACCACGTAAGTCGGAGAGAGTCAGAAAAAAACCTGAGAGGTATGGGTTTCTGATCTCACCTCATGTAGAGGACAATCTTATTAAGGAATACGAACTGACTACGTATGAGGAAGTGATACAAGGTATCGACTCCATATTATGGCAAAGTGCCATGATGTCCGAAATGGATTCCATGTATAACAACTAAGTTTGGACACTAGTTGTTGTACCAGAAGGCATTGTGCCTCTTGGTACTAAATAAGTCTTCAACGAAGACAAATATTGATGGCAACATACCAACGTACAAAGTTAGGCTTGTAGCGAAAAGGTATCGTTATCAACATTATGTCGATTACGACGAAACCTTTTAATTGTTGCAATGGTTAAACCTATTTGGATAATGCTTGCTGATGCTGCATGTTTCATTCATGAAATGTGGCATCTGAACGTCAAAACCGCTTTCCTTAAACGAAAACCTTTTTAGAGGATGTTTACAATATCTTGACGGTTTTGTCGTACCAAAACAGGCAAACAAGGTTGCAAGTTAATTCGATCCATTTATGGATTGAAGCAAGCATTGCATTCTTGGACACTATCGTTTTGATGTAATCATAATGGTGATGTTAATTCAAAATGAATATGATCTTGTGTATATAAGAGGGTTAGTGGTGTTAGACATTATGACCCATAGCGTCACTGTTTTGTAAATGATATTGTATTATTGTACAAAATCAACTATGTGATAATGAAATTGCCTTTTGCCGTTTTGTAAAATTAT
This sequence comes from Zanthoxylum bungeanum, assembly GCA_019454045.1. Taxonomy (NCBI): domain Eukaryota; kingdom Viridiplantae; phylum Streptophyta; class Magnoliopsida; order Sapindales; family Rutaceae; genus Zanthoxylum; species Zanthoxylum bungeanum. Next base: position 2,852 of record SKCR01012360.1, read on the forward strand.
TTACTTTGATATATAAATGGTAAAAGTCCATATGATTAGTTCCGTATTGAGATGATATGAGACAGTATCAATATAAAATGTTTAATCATTAAATATCCCTAGTCGGAGTATTATCGAGATCGGACATCGATAATGCGGAATAGACTAGTATTGCACTTGTGCGAGTTGTGATGGCACAACGACATAGTTCTCATATATTTAAGTATTGGATACTTATGCAAGTGCGATAGGAGGTTGTGTTTTGCCGATGGTACAGAAAACAGCTTCGCTCTGGACAGACCCCGCGGAATCCCATTGGTAGTATGTCTGCGTGTCTATGGAGGCCGCATCAGGGTAGGTGTATATGGTCTTAACCTAAGACTTGCTTCGCTAGTACTTGCGACAATCGGTAAACTTTGGTTTTGGTGGTTCGGGGCTTTAACCGGTTCTGTGTACGCCTCTTCTGGGTTTATCGGGAATCGTAGTGTACTGGATGTGATGTCAAGATGGAAGTATCACTTCAGACATATCGAGATGATGATCACATTGGATACAGAACTAGTACTCTATAAAAGGTTGCAACCGTCGGGACAATATGACCAGGTCAGGATTGTCCGATTTAAAGAGACTAGTTGTTTGATGTTCGATATATGTTTCGTACGGGGCAGACACATTTCCAGCCCCAGGCCTAACATGTGATCGTCGATACTGGATCGATGTACACGATACTACGGTATACTACGCTTGATAAAGATCTAATATTCCAGTAAGAATATTTCTGGAGAATTGGGTAGGCATGGAGCTTTGCTAGAAGCCAACCTTGTCTTGTAAATCGGTAAAAACGTAGTACGAGGTACGTACATGTTTGGATTATCCAACGACCGTATTTACTGCCAACATATCCGGAGATCTCTTGGGTCGCTTCCTGAAAATTCACCTATGATGTTTGATTCGAACTTTATTAATCTTGGATTAATTACGGAGAAACTTTATCTTGGATAAAATGCCTTATTTGGAGAGAGAACGATTAATTTGGAATTAATCGATAAAATAATATATTCGATATATTAAACGAAATTAGATTTCGACGCGGAATTAAAATCGGATTTTAATTCGGGCAAAAATTAATTTATAATTAATTCGTTAGCGATCTGAATAGTAATTCCGCTAGGCGTAATTATTTAATTCTCGTCGCGACGGAAATTCGTTAATTCGGAATTAGCGAAATTGAGCCCGAAAGTGTTTGCGGACACATTCGTATTTTGAAACGGTGGGACCCACAAATCACATCGCGAAGTCTCATTACTTGACACGACTAGTTGATGGATGTATCTAGTCACCTTTATGGGATGATACATTGTCTCTATTCTCAATGTAAGTAGGTGAGGCCATTTAATGGATTTTTTGGAGGTAAAACCTTTCACGGTTTTTGAAGGGTTTTTTAATAAAAAATTCATTTTGGAAAATGATATCTCATCATTGCTTTTCTTTTTCTTTCTCACGGTTTTTGAAACAATAAAAAGTGAAAGAAAATTGAAAAAAGCATCTTCCACTTCTTCTCCTTGCTCACGCCGTGAGCTTCAAACAAGGGCAGAAAAATGTTTCATCTTCTCCATTTTTTGCTAGCACATTGAGGGATCAAAAGAGGTGATAGGGAAACAACCTTGGAGCTTGGAATACAAGAAGACTTGAAGCTTCTCTCACTCTTGCTCTTGGCCGAAACTTCCACCTTGAAGACTCAAGGATTCTCTTCATCATTTTCGTCACAAGCTTTGTAAGTATGATTCCGCCATGCTTCAAGCTTTGCATGTATTAATTTGTGTATTTCTTTGCTTATCTTTCTTTGGGGACTAATTATAGAAAACAACAATGGTATCATGGAGCCATGTTAAGCATGAAATACATTAGGGTTAATTTGGGGAAAATTGATTGAAGCATGTTTCTTGTGAAATTAGATGACTTAAGCATGATTATATGTATGATATATGATATAATACATGATCAATTTTGAGAAAAATGCATTGGATGATTTTTCCCCCCCAAAATGGTTGTCTTGGCCGAATGTGGAGGTCCTTCCACTGGTTTGGAATTTTTCATGCACAGTTTATTAGATGACTTAGCATGATTTTATGTATGATATATGATATAATACATGATCAATTTTGAGAAAAATGCATTGGATGATTTTCCCCAAAATGGTTGTCTTGGCCGATTGGAAGGTCCTTCCACTGGTTTGGAAATTTGTCATGCACAAGTTTATTAGATGACTTAAGCATGATATATTGTATGAATATTGATATATACATGATCAATTTTGAGAAAAATGCATTGGATGATTTTTCCCCCAAAATGGTTGTCTTTGGCCGAATGTGGAGGTCCTTCCACTGGTTTTGGAATTTTTTCATGCACAAGTTTATTAGATGACTTAAGCATGTTATATGTATGATATATGATATAATACATGATCAATTTTGAGAAAAATGCATTGGATGATTTTTCCCCAAAATGGTTGTCTTGGCCGAATGTGGAGGTCCTTCCACTGGTTTGGAAATTTTTCATGCACAAGTTTATTAGATGACTTAAGCATGATTATAATGTATGATATATGATGTAATACATGATCAATTTTGAGAAAATTGCATTGGATAATTTTTTCCCCAAAATTGTTGTTGCTTGACCGAAAATGGAAGTCCTCCTGAATTGGAATTTTTGTGTACAAGTTCATTTGATGACTTAAAAAAAATACGGGTAATAGATTGTGATTCAATTGGATTGAAAAACAAATCGAACCGCAAAAATCCCTCTTGGCCGAATGCAATATGACATGTTAAAGGACTTGATTTTTGTTCAAATAAATGTTGGACATGTGTTTTGAACAAGTGATGATTAATAAATTAAATTGGTGTTTTTGAATATTTTGGTTTAATAAATTAATTATTACATGGATTTACACTTTAATTAATTGAATTAATTAAATTTGGAATATTGAAATTTAATTAAATGGGCTTTAATGTTTAATTGGGCCTTATGGGCTTGAAATTGATTTTATGGCATTTAAGGGTGATTCCTTATTTGGGCTTGGTAATTGGGTTTGACCCACATTGACCAAAGCCCAAGCCTTGATAAATCAATTGAAAGCCCATCGGACTTTAATTAAACAAACATTGGATGTTGGTTGGGCTTGGAGACCCAATTAGAATTAAGTTAGATAAGTCTTTAAAAGCACATTAAAAGTGTAACATTTAATTTGGAATTAAATAAATTGAATTAGTATTGAATACGACTTAAATTGGATTTAACGGTAGTTCGATATAATTCGTGAATTCGTACCTTATGTACTTATTCTCAAACGACTTGGACTCGCGCAATATCAAACCATTGTTTGAACATTGGATGATCACTTAAACAAAGACTAATTAATTGGATTTGATTGGTTGTATAGCATGTCTTGATTAAATATATATGTATGTGATGATTAATAGTGTATATCGGATGGATATTAGAAGGGAGGGTAATTTTAGAAATTATTGTAAATTTAGAATTTATAAATTGGACCTGCGTGTCCAGCCTTATCTCTTTTATATGTCTTTGTATTCTCTTCTCACCTAATTCCCCTCAATGTAAATGAGGTTTTTCTCTTATTGTATTATGTAATTGGGTAGAAGTAGAATATTGCTAGCGGGGAGAAGAAAGGGAGTGATTTGTTCTAGGACAAGTTGTTTTTATATATCCATCCGTATATCACTATTAATTTACTTTACGCACTTTATGATGTTTTAGAAGCATGCTTAAGGGTGTATGATGATGAGACCTAACAAAGATAATAAATTGGTTGCCAATTACGCAAAAATCCCTCAATTTATATTAAGCGATTATCCTTCCATTGAATGATTCTTGTTCAAGATCCAAAATTGGCATTGGTTTGTTGGCCAAAGTCAAGACCTTTGTCTATTGAGGATGTACTTGAATCATAGAGTTTTGTTCCACATCGGTGTCTTGTCCAAGTTGTGATTTGTTGGCCAAAGTCAAGATCACTTCTTGTCCAACGACATTGATTACGAAACTTTCCTTGTCAATGGGTCCCGCTTAACCGGAATCATTAGGTTTGTTGTGCCAAAGCCAAGGCCTAGATGATTCGGAGGATATGGTAGGAAAATGTATTAGATACATTGGCATAAGTAAATATACATATGTTTTGGAATTGGATGTCCACCTAACCGGATCTAGGAATTGGATTGGATCCAATTGATCTTTGAGATCTACCTAGTTAAATAGCATACAATTTGTTGGCCAAAGTCAAGATTGTGTTATTTAATGGGATCCTAGCCCACTAGGAAATAGGATTTCCCGAGTTCTCAACAGAGGTTTAGAGACTTGATAAAAATAGTGGGAGGCTAGTATTGAATTTGCAATTTCGTTCAGATACTTAGCCTTACGCGTCTTTCAATTTTATTTCGTCTATTTATTAAAATTAGTTGGACTAATACATTGTTATTTTTTGTGAGTTTGACTGTACCCATTTTTAATCGTTAACTAGATAGTTGGACTATCGTAGTTGAGATGGCAAGCAAGGGAAATGTCCGAGACATCATCATGGGTGACAATGTCTTTAAGGGCAAAAACTTCGCTGATTGGGAAATGAACCTAAGGATAGTCCTTGGGGCTGAGAGGATGCTGTACACTATTCAGATACCTCTCTCCTGCCTAAGCCCACTGACGCACTTGAGCTGGAGTTATGGAAACTCACAGCGATGATTGTGACACAGCTCAGGCTGTTATGTTAGCTTCGATGACTCAGCACTTTCGTCGCCAGAATAGGACTTGGATCCTTATAATATGATGGCTAGACTGAGAGATCTCCACCTCCACCGCACCAACAAGCGGATGGAGAGGTACGAGTTGGTGAAGAAACTCTTCCGCGCCCGAATGACTGAAGGCGCATCAGTTGAGGCCCACGGGGCTCAAATGATCACCGATATTTATGAGTTGGCCAATATGGGAATAGTCTTGGAGGCTGAGCTGACCGTAGATTTGATCTTACAGTCACTTCCTGATACTTGGAAACAAATCATAATCAACTATAAGTTGATGGACACGGATGACTCTCTTGGAGAGCTGTTATCCATCTTGAAGGAGTCAGAAAAAAAACTCCAAAAAGGGGCAAGCGCGAGGCGCACTATGCATCGACCTCTCACAGCCAAAGGCAAAGGCTGGGCCCAAAGCTACTGGAGGGGTGAGGAAGAAGAAACATAAGAAAAAGGGTAAAGGCAAGTTGACAAAAGCTTCTGGGAAGCCAAGGGACAAGTCTCAAGATGTCTGCCTCAACTGCGGCAAGAAGGGTCACTGGAAACGTGACTGCCGAATGGGCAAGGGACACAGGGAGGATATCAAGGCAGGCAAGGCACTAGCCTCTGGTATGTTTTGTTATTGAGATAAATATGACTACTTCTAGTTTTAAAAATTGGATTTTTGATTCTGGTTGTGCTGCTCATATATGTACTGATTTGCAGGATCTGCAGAATAGCAGGATGCTGGCTTCAGGGGAGATTGATCTACTACGAGTCGGAAACGGAACTCCAGTTGCTGTTTTGGCTGTAGGGACATTTGTTTTGGAATTGCCCTCGGGGCATGTGCTTAAACTTTTGAACTGTTATTATATACCTAGTTTGACTAGGATATCATATCTGTATCTTTGTTAACCCAGCATGGGTACACTTTTGTATTTAGAAACACTGGGTGTTATTTATATAAAAATGATGCAGAAATTTGCACTGCTGTCAAAATAATGGCCTTTATATTTTGAATATAAATGAATCTCCTAAACATAAAATAACAACAAAAGGCTCAAAAAGGAGTAATCTAAAAGATGAAGCTTACATGTGGCATTGTCGTCTAGGACACATTAACAAGACTCGCATATCCACCTTTCGAAGAGTGGGTACTTGGACGGATTTGATCTTAATTCATATGATGTCTGCGAATCTTGTCTTTTAGGAAAAATGCCTAAATCACCTTTTAGTGGTAAAGGTGAACGTGCCACAGAACTGTTAGCCCTCGTTCATAGCGACGTATGTGGGCCCATGTCTAGCCAGGCTATAGGTGGATATCATTACTTCGTAACCTTTACGGATGATGCATCTCGTTATGGTTATGTGTATCTAATGAGACACAAGTCGGAAACTTTTGAGAAATTCAAAGAGTTTCGACACGAAGTAGAAAAACAAACAGGCAAGAGTATTAAGACATTGCGGTCGGACCATGGTGGCGAATACTTAAGTTATGAGTTTCAAGATTACTTGAAAGAAAATGGTATTCTTTCACAGTGGACTCCTCCTGGAACACCGCAATTAAACGGTGTGTCTGAACGAAGAAACCGTACCTTGTTAGACATGGTAAGGTCCATGATGAGTCGCACTGAGCTACCTATATCCTTCTGGGGATACGCATTAAACAGTGCAGTACTTATTTTGAAGAAGGTTCCGTCAAAATCTGTTGAACAGACTCCATATGAGATATGGACAGGAAGGAAACCAGGTTTCTCTTTCCTGAAGATTTGGGGATGCTGGGCATATGTTAAACGTTTGGAAGGTACCAAAATAGAACCCAATCAGATAAATGCCTTTTCGTGGGATATCCTAAGGAAACCAAAGGATATTACTTCTATCACCCACAAGAGAACAAAGTATTTGTTTGCTCTACATGCATTTTTCCTTGAGAAGGAATTCCTAGATGCAGTGGTAAGTGGGAGGAAAGTGGAGCTCGATGAAAATCGTAGTGATACTGTTCCTGGCAATAAATCAACGACGGAACATAAACAGACCATCCAGGATGAGTCTGTACCACAATCTTCAATACACAAGGACTGGGTAGGTCGGAGAGAGTCAGGACATACCTGAGAGGTATGGATTCCTGATCTCGCCTCATGTAGATATTAATCTTATTGAGGATAATGAACCGACTACGTATGAGGAAGCAATACAGAATATTGATTCCGCTTTATGGCAAGAAGCCATGAAGTCCGAGATGGATTCCATGTACCCAACCAAGTTTGGACACTGGTTGATGCACCAGAAGGCTTAATGCCTATTGGATGCAGATGGATCTTCAAGAAGAAGACCGACATGGATGGCAACGTTCAAACGTACAAAGCTAGGCTTGTAGCAAAGGGTATCGTCAACAATATGGTATTGATTATGACGAAACTTTCTCACCCCGTTGCCATGATTAAATCCATTCGGATAATGCTTGCAATAGTTGCATATTTCGATTACGAGATATGGCAGATGGACGTTAAAACTGCTTTCCTTAACGGAAACCTTTTGGAGGATGTTTATATGCAACAACCTGACGGTTTTATCGTACCTAGACTTGCAAACAAGGTTTGTAAGTTAAATCGATCCATTTATGGATTGAAGCAAGCATCACGGTCATGGAATCACGCATTTTGATGAGATCATAAAAGAATATGATTTCGTACAAAACGATGATGACCCTTGTGTATACAAGAAGGTTAGTGGGAGAGCACTGACTTTTATTGTCCTTTATGTCGACGACGTATTGCTTATAGGCAATGACATTCCCATGCTAACGTCGGTGAAAGCTTGGCTTTCATTAAATTTCTCCATGAAAGATCTGGGAGAAGCAGCCTTTATTCTGGGAATAAAGATCTACCGGGATAGATCTAGAAAGCTGCTTGGGACTCTCCCAGAGTACATATATTGACAAAGTGTTGAAGCGATTCAACATGGATCAATCCAAGAGGGGATTGATGCCAATGTCGCGTGGTATCCTTCTGTCTAAGACATGTGTCCTAAGACTAAAGAAGAGAGAGATAACATGAGTCGGATACCGTTCGCCTCGGCAGTCGGATCGATCATGTATGCCATGATATGTACGCGACCTGATGTGTCATATGCTTTGAGCATGTGCAGTCGCTTTCAGGCCGATCCAGGTGAAGGTCACTGGATGGCAGTTAAGAATATCCTTAAGTATCTTAGACGAACTAAGGATGCTTTCTTAATTTATGGAGGTGGAGAACTTGAGGTGTCTGGGTACACCGATGCAAGTTTTCCAAACCGACAAGGACGACTTCAAGTCGCAATCGGGGTACATTTTTTTTTGAATAACGGAGCAGTGAGCTGGAAATCTTCCAAGCAGGATACTGTTGCCGATTCAACAACAGAAGCGGAGTATATTGCTGCGTCAGAAGCAGCAAAGGAGGCAGTTTGGATCCGAAAATTCCTAATCAGATTAGGAGTAGTTCCGTTAGCAGCTGGGCCCGTACCATTGTATTGTGAAATAACGGGGCTATAGCACAAGCTAAGGAACCAAGGTCTCATCAACGATCCAAGCATGTTCTTCGCGTTACCATCTGATTCGGGAGATTATACATCGTGGCGATGTAAAAGTCGAGAAGGTCGCATCGGATGACAACATTACAGATCCGCTAACGAAGGCTGTTCTTCAGGATGTGTTTCAAACGACATATACATAGTTCAGGTATTAGATGCTTGAGTGACTGGCTATAGGCCAAGTGGGAGATTGTTAGACATTATGACCCATAGCGTCACTGTTTTGTAAATGATATTGTATTATTGTACAAAATTAACTATGTGATAATGAAATTGCCTTTTGCCGTTTTGTAAATTTATTTACTTTGATATATTAATGGAAAAAAGTCCATATGATTAGTTCCGTATTGAGATGATATGAGACAATATCAATATAAAGGTTTAATCATTTAATATCCAAGTCGGAGTATTATTCGAGATCGGACATCGATAATGCGGAATAGACTAGTATTGCACTTGTGCGAGTTGTGATGGCACAACGGCATAGTTCTCAATATTTAAGTATTGGATACTTATGCAAGTGCGATAGGAGGTTGTGTTTTGCCGATGGTACGGAAAACAGCTTCGCTCTGGACAGACCCCCGCGGAATCCCATTGGTAGTATGTCTGCGTGTCTATGGGAGGCCGCATCAGGGTAGGTGTATATATGGTCTTAACCTAAGACTTGCATCGCTAGTACTTACGACAAATCGGTAAACTTTGGTTTTGGTGGTTCGGGGTTTTAAACCGGTTATGTGTACGCCTCTTCTGGTTTTATCGGGAATCGTAGTGTACTGGATGTGATGTCAAGATGAAGTATCACTTCAGACATATGTAGATGATGATCACACTGGATACAGAACTAGTACTCTATAAAAGGTTGCAACCGTCGGGACAATATGACCAGGTCAGGATTGTCCGATTTAAAGAGACTAGTTGTTTGATGTCCGATATATGTTTCGTACGGGGCAGACACATTTCCAGCCCCAGGCCTAACATGTGATCGTCTGATACTGGATCGATGTACACGATACTACGGTATACTATACTACGCTTGATAAAGATCTAATATTCCAGAAAGAATATTTCTGGAGAATTTGGTAGGCATGGCGCTTTGCTTGAAGCCAACATTGGCTTGTAAATCGGTAAAAAACGTAGTACGAGGTACGTAGTGTTTGGATTATCCAACGACCGTATTTACTGCCAACAATCCGGAGATCTCTTGGGTCGCTTCCTGAAGATTCACCTATGATGTTTGATTCGAACTTTAATTAATCTTGGATTAATTGCGGAGAAACTTTATCTTGGATAAATGCCTTATAGGAGAGAGAACGATTAATTTGGAATTAATCGATAAAATAATATATTCGATATATTAAACGAATTAGATTTCGACGCGGAATTAAAATCGGATTTTAATTCGGGCAAACGAATTAATTTAGAATTAATTCGTTAGCGATCTGAATAGTAATTCCGCTAGGCGTAATTATTTAATTCTCGTCGCGACGGAAATTTGTTAATTCGGAATTAGCAAAATTGAGCCCGAAAGTGTTTGCGGACACATTC
>SKCR01012361.1:0-12710 GCA_019454045.1 Zanthoxylum bungeanum
GAAGCAAACATCACGGTCATGGAATCAGCGTTTTGATGAGATCATAAAAGAATATGATTTCGTGCAAAAACAGATGACCCTTGTGTATACAAGAAGGTTATGGGAGAGCACTTACTTTTATTGTCCTTATGTCGATGACGTATTGCTTATAGGCAATGACATTCCCATGCTAACGTCGTTGAAAGTTGGCTTTCATTAAAATTCTCCATAAAGATCTGGGAGAAGCAGCCTTTATTATTGGAATAAAGATCTACCGGGATAGATCTAGAATGCTGCTTGGACTCTCCCAGAGTACATACATTGATAAAGTGTTGAAGCGATTCAACATGGAACAATCCAAGAGGGGATTGGTTCCAATGTACGTGGTACCCTCTCTGTCTAAGGACATGTGTCCTAAGACTCATGAAGAGAGAGACAACATGAGTCGGATACCGTTCGCCTCGGCAGTCGGATCGTCATGTAGCCATGATATGTACACGACCTTATGTCTCATATGCTTTTAGCATGTGCATTCGCTATCAGGCAGATCCAGGTGAAGGTCACTGGATAGCAGTTAAGAATATCCTTAAGTATCTTAAACGAACTAAGGATGCTTTCTTAATTTATGGAGGTGGAGAACTTGTGGTATCTGGGTATACCGATGCAAGTTTCCAAACCGACAAGGATGACTACAAGTCGCAATCCGGGTACATTGTTTGTTTGAATAACGGAGCAGTGAGCTGGAAATCTTCCAAGCAAGATACTGTTGCCGATTCAACAACAAAGCGGAGTACATCGCTGCATCTGAAGCAGCAAAGGAGGCAGTTTGGATCCGAAAGTTCCTAATCGGATTAGGAGTAGTTCCGTTAGCAGCTGAGCCCGTTCCATTGTATTGTGACAATACGGGGCTATAGCACAGGCTAAGGAACCAAGGTCTCATCAACGGTCCAAGCATGTTCTTTGACGTTACCATCTGATTCGGGATTATACATCGTGGCGATGTAAGGTCGAGAAGGTCACATCAGATGACAACATTGCAGATCCGCTGACGAAGGCTGTTCTTCAGCAAGTTTTTGAACGACACATACATAGTTCGGGTATTAGATGCTTGAGTGACTGGCTATAGGCCAAGTGGGAGATTGTTAGACATTATGTCCCATAGCGTCACTGTTTGTAAATGATATTGTATTATTGTACAAAATAACTATGTGATAATGAAATTGCCTTTTGCCGTTTTGTAATATATTTACTTTGAATATAAATGGTAAAGTCCATATGATTAATACCGGATTGAGATGATATGAGACAGTATCAATCCATAAAGTTTAATCATTAAATATCCCTAGTCGGAGTATTATCGAGATCGGACATCGATAATGCGGAATAGACTAGTATTGCGCTTGTGCACGTTGTGAGGGCACAACGGCATAGTTCTCATATATTTAAGTATTGGATACTTATGCAAGTGCGATGAGGTTAGGTTTTTATTCGATGGTACGGAAAACAGCTTCGCTCTGGATAGACCCCCACGAAATCCATTGGTAGTATGTCTGCGTGTCCTATGGGAGGCCGCATCAGGGTAGGGTATATGGTCTTAACTTGAGACTTACATCGCTAGTACTTGCGACAATCGGTAAACTTTGGTTTTGGTGGTTGGGGACCTTAACCGGTTCTGTGTACACCTCTTCTGGGTTTATCGAGAATCGTAGTGTACTGGATGTGATGTCGAGATGGAAGTATCACTTCAGACATATGGAGGTGATGATCACACATGACACATAACTAGTACTCTATAAAAGGTTGCAACCGTCGGGACAATATGACCAGGTCATGATTGTCCGATTTAAAGAGACTAGTTGCTTGATGTCCGATATATTTTCGTACGGGAAGACACATTTCCAGCCCCAGGCCTAACATGTGATCATCTGATACTGGATCGATGTATACGCAATATACTACGGTATACTACGCTTGATATAGATCTTATATTCCTATAAGAATATTTCTGGAGAATTGGGTAGGCATGGCGCTTTGCTAGAAGCCAACCTTGTCTTGTGAATCGGTAAGAAACGTAGTACGAGGTACGTACGTGTTCGGATTATCCGACGACCGTATTTACTGCCAACATATCCGGAGATCTCTTGGGTCGCTTCCCGAAGATTCACCAATGACGTATGATTCAAACTCGATTAATCTTGGATTAATTACGAAGAGACTTTATCTTGGATAAGGTACTATACATAGAGAGAGAACGATTAATTTGGAATTAATCGTAAAATTATTATATTCGATATAATAATCGAAATTAGATTTCGACGCGAAATTAAAATTAGATTTTAATTCGGGCAAACGAGTTAATTTAGAATTAATTCGTTAGCGACGTAAATAATAATTTTTCGCTAGGCGCAATTATTTATTTAAATTCGATTTAATTAACGTCGCGACGTAAGTTCGGTATTTCGGAAATATCGAACCCGAACGCGTGAGTGCCGTGGGCCCACTTTCATTTGGAAACGTTGGGGGCACACATGACACATGTCATATTATGCATTATTTAATTCTAATGCATTGCATGGAGATAGTGTACAATGCACTCAATGGTTTTGCATGGAAATTGAGTGTTTGACACTCTAAGCCATTGCATGATTTGTGTCATAAGTTTATTATTAATTTAATAGATATTATGGCATAAATATAAATTGATTTTTTGTAACAAAAATCATTCAACTTTTCTCTCTCACATTGTCGAAACTTGCAAGCAGTTTTTGGCTCTCCTTTCTTCAATTTTTGTGGCAAGATTTGAAGAAGGTGCATTCAAAATCACAACAAAAGGCTAGCACCTTCAAGGGATCATACATAGGTGATATGGGAAACTAATCCTTGAGCTTGGAAGGATCAAACTCGACTTGGAGTCCATCTTTTCTTCTTGGCCGAGAGCTTCACTGCACAAGGGAGGAGTTTTCGCATCATCTAAGCATCCATTTTCAAGTATTGTGAGTATGATTCCGCCATACTTCAATTAATTCATTCATGTATTTATATATTTTGCTTGTTCTTGTTGATCTTGGGGCTTGGTAATAGAAACCAACATTCTGCTATACTTCTCTTTTCGTATTCACACTTTTATCATGGTTTAAATGTTCTTAGGATGATCTTAGAGATCAATATTTGGACAATTATGACCCATAGCATCACTTTTTTTGTAAAAGACATGGTGTTCTCTGTACAAATTAACTATATGACAAAGGAAATTGCTCTTTTATCATTTGTAATTGGATTACTTGGATATATAAATGATAAAAGTCCATATGATTAGTACCAGATTAATAAGATATGAGAGAATATTAATCAACGAAAGGTTTAATCATTAAATTCCCTAGTCGTAGTATTATCGAGACTGGATATCAATAATGCGGAATAGGCTAGTATTACACTTGTGTCCATTATGGAAGCTTAACGACATAGTTCTCATATATTTAAGTATATGATACTTATGCAAGTGTGATAAGAGGTTTTGTTAGTCGTTGGATCGGGAATAGCTTCGCTCTGGATAGACCCCTCAGAATCTCATTGGTAGTATGACGACGTGTCTATGGGAATCCGAATCAAGGTAGGTGTATTTGGTCTTAACCTGAGACTTGCATCGCTAATACCTGCAACAATCAGTATGCTTTGGTTTTTTTCGTCCGGGGCTTTAACAAGTTTTGTGTACACCTCTTATGGTTTACTGAGAATCGTAGTTTATTGGGTGTGATGTCAAGATGGAAGTATATCTTCAGTCATATGGAGATGATGATCACACATGGATACAAAACTAGTATTCTCAAATGTTGTAGCTATCGGGATAGTATTACTAGGTCATGATTATCCGATTACGAAGACTAGTTGCTAGTGATCCGATATATGTTTCGTACGGGGCAGACACAATTCCAGCCCTTGGCCTAGCATGTGACATCTGATACTGGATCATAATACGCAATACATAGTATACTATGTGTAGGCACTGCATTTTGCATGTAAGTCCAGATGATGAGTCTCACATGGAGACACTACCTCTATAAATTGTGAAAGTTGCGGGAAATGGACGTCGGAAGGGAAGAGTCAGGAATTGACATCTTATTGGATTTAATTCGCTTGTTTAGCTTCAGGTTTGCTTGTTGGACCTCTGTTTTAAAACACATCCCAAGCCCAAAACCAAAGCCACACGCCCACCTAGCCCAAAACCAAAGACATACGCCCACCTAGCCCAAGCCCATTAAAACACATCCAATAATAATTAAAACATTTAAAACACATGTCAAAAATTAAATTAAATCAAATTAAATTAAATCAAATCCAATTAAATCAAAACAAATCTCATTCCTAAATTAAATAAATCAAATCAAATCTCATAAATCACATTCCTAATTAAATTAAATCACATGCCTAAACTAAATGAAATCAAATCAAATCCCAATAATCATCTTCCTAACTAAAAAAAATTACCTCCCTAATTAAAGATATCATTTCCTTATGATACACAAATTAAATATTACCCCCATAATTACAATATTCTTTCCCTAATCCCACAAGGATAACCCCAACCCTCTCCTATAAAAGAAAACACAAGCCAAACCCTTGGACCCTAGCTCATTCTCACATCTACTCACAAAAAAGAAATAAACCCTAAGCTTTACGCCACTCCCTCTCTCTCTCGTCTCACACCTACGCCAAATAAACAAACACAAACCTTCACCAAACACCCGGCAACACAGCCCCTCACAGCAAGCCTTCATTCACGTCACAAACCACTCACTGCCTTCAACACAGCCCCATAGCTATTCACGCCAAAACCCTTAACGCATCAGCCCCTCACACCAAGCATTCACACCCCACTCATGTACCCTTCAACTCCACTCACGTAAACCCCCCTTTAAACAACCCTCACTCACGAGCCACACAAAACAACACCCATTGACCACTCAAGCAAAAGCCAAACTCCCTTCAAATTCACTACCCATCGACCACTCAAATTCACGCGCACAACCACGTTCACACCCCAACTGCTTTCCATTCACGCACTGAACACACTACAAATCATCCTCACATTCACGAACTGAACACACCACAAATCAGCCTCACATTCACGCATAAACCACACCAGCAACTTCACGCATAAATACTCCCTGATCAGCCTAACTTTCAACTCAAAAAACCCTTCCTTCAGCCCTCCAACCCACGCCTAACAACAAAGCAATAACACCCTCCACAAACTGCCTCAGTTCATGCCCACAAACAGCCGCACGGACTATCCTGAAACTGCACCGAAACATTACCCCTGAAACAGCCCTTGTAACCACTAAAAATACCCCAGAAACAGCCCCAGAATCACGCCCAAACCATGACTAGAAATAGCCGTGAAACAATGTAAAACAGCAGCCCAAACAACGAAACAGTGAAGGAAAATGTTGAACCAGTGAACCGGAGGAGTTGCGGAGCATCAACCCTTCCGACGGCCGTGTAACGCGCTTCTGAGAGATGAGGTTAGACCTGAGGGCACCCCATTTTTTATTATCCTTTATTTTTCATTTATTTTATTACTTTATTTTGCATTAGCATTATGGATTGGTGCATGATGTGATTTCCGGATGAACGGAATATGTGTTCTCTATTGTGGTATATCGGATGGAAACCCGAATGTAAATTCCGTAGCCGAATCCGAATGGACGGTATTGCGGTTTGCACTCGGGATACAATGCCACGTACCACTTGAGAGATTCACATGTTTCGTTTCATCCAACCTTGCATTTTAAGCATGAGTTAGTCTAATAAGTTATTTATTTTTAAGCATGATTATGATATTTCTTTATGCATGATTTAGTTATTTTTCTTTTGCAATAGGAATTTAATTTACGTTTATGTTTAGGATGTTATTTATTCTTTGTGTTCGATAATTCAACATGCTCATTGTGTGATATCGTATGCTTGCCGTTATAATGACTTACTTTTAAAGCATGTAAACTTAGACATAAGATTTAATTTGGTGAATGCGAACTAGATCTAAGTTACTATTGAGCATATATGTTTCGTAGATTCGGTTAAGTTATTGCAAAAATCATTTCATAACAAGTGGCATAAGTAAGGGACCATTCCGAACCCAACGGTTTGAGGTCTTCCCTTGCGATGGGTGAGTTCGGCCTTAAATCAATTTTCCGGTTCACACCGGGTGGCGACTCCTTTATTCTCCGATTTCTGTGTCCTACAGTCTGGCGACTCCACTGGGGATAGAGAATCGGCCCCGAAATAATGTATTGTAATGATTGTGATTTTTGATTTAGATTACCTTGTCTACCGTGGGTTGAAGGGTTTAATCAAAGGCATTATTAAGGCTAGGTGATGGTTTGGTGTCTGCCTTCATTCACTACATTTCTATAAGGAAAAACTGTGAAGGGACCTAGATAATCATGTACTTGTAGCCTACCGCGATGGACTAATTTGGTGGACTCGTTGTTTATTCCTGTCACCAAGCGATAAGAGCCTAAGAGGCTTGGGTATTTAAGAGAGTTCGCTGCACCCTCCCTCTGGGGAATCTATAATAGGAAATCCATTTGACATTTAGTCACGCACCATAACTCGTTGGCACGTACCTTAAGGTATAAAAAAGGTTCGCTCACTTGGTCGCTCGAACCCTTGAGTGGGGAGTCCTAGTTGTGGGCAATCCTTCGTCAGCGGGAGACTTTATCTACATTCCCATAAACCCACATGTGAATCATAGTTGTATGACCTATAGATGCCACCCTTTATGCTTTTGATAACCACATGCATATTATATCTCATGCATCGCACGCATTTCATGCATCTCATGCATACATGCATCATGTTAACCCCCGTGTCTTAAAAGCCATCATAGATATCCATTGGGTTAGGAAAAGAGAGGCTTGTCAAGAAGAGTTTAGCAAACATGGATATCGGGGAAAATAAATCGAGAAACATAAAACCTTACGGCAAGGATAGAAAGACCATTGGGGGGCCTTCAAAAAAATAAAAATAAAAAAGAGAAAAAGGAAGAAAAATAAAAAAAATAAAAAAGAAAAAAGAAAAAAATTTATTTGTTTTTAGTCCTTGATAGTTAGACATAAGTCCGATGATGAAATTGATTGCTTTAGGGTGAAACCTTAGAAACGATAAACCCTTGACGTGCTTTTACCTGATAATTTGAGTAATTGATCTATGTTAGACTCGTAAGCACTTGATTATGGTTCTTAGCAGTGAAAACCTTAGTAGTTAGCAAAGTGACTAGTTGAAAAAATTGTAGGTCGGTAATGACCGTTCGCCTAAATGTTTATCCTGATTTGCTTGTGTTATTATGTTTGGAATGGTTGAAAATAAAAGAAAAGTCTCTAAAGAAAAGAATTGAACCACCTATAACCTATAAGCGTGAAGCTACCATGGGCGAGTATTAGGACCACCATGAGGAGAAATGCTACCTTAAAGGGTAGGTGTGTTGAAAAAAAGAGAATGAAAGAAATAAAAAGAAAAAGGAAAAAAGAAGTTCAAAATGAAAA
Source organism: Zanthoxylum bungeanum (assembly GCA_019454045.1). NCBI lineage: Eukaryota > Viridiplantae > Streptophyta > Magnoliopsida > Sapindales > Rutaceae > Zanthoxylum > Zanthoxylum bungeanum. The sequence goes on from SKCR01012361.1 coordinate 7,524, forward strand.
GAAAAAAAAAAAGAAATAGACAAAAGAGAAAGAAAACCATACCACATTGAGTACAGAAAAGCAACTGCAGAGCATGATTGAGATATCTAGGTTGGTTTGACCCATCAACCACAATTTTTTAAAACAAAATCATTGAGTTGGCTTACCTGGGGATGAATCTGCAAAGGAACCTTTGCACACACACACACTTTGAGTCTGGCTTAGATCGTTTATTCAAAGACTTAGATTTGAGTTGCGTTGAAAGTTTTGAAGGTTCTCTGGTTTCAATACTGGACATTCTTTGAGGGCAATAATACGTGTAACTATTGTGACTATTTCGTAGCATGTAATATTATATGATGATATGGAATGCCTCATCACGTGGTTCACCTTGACCTATTACAAGAAACAGAGAGCAGAAGGCTAAATCAAGACTGGGGGCGACTAGTCTACTACCCCGCGATTAAGGGATGTACCGAGAACGCTAGTCATGAGATAAAAGAGAACTGAACAATCATCAGAAAGGAACCAACAGAAGGAAATTATAAGCAGACCTAGGGGGCGATCAAAGACTTTTGTAGGTGAGAAGCACTGAGGAGCACAAAGAAGAGCTAAACCAACGGAATAGGAAATTCATTCATGCATGCATGCATACACGTAACGTACTTGCATTCTTTTTGGTGTTTTGTTTCTATTCACAGGTGTTGAAGAAAATGAAAAGGCAAAAAAGGACAGAAAGATGAACCGAGACTCGGGGTGACCAGTCTCTCATTCCTCATGCAGCATGGTTCGGGGATGAACCATCACATCAAACAATGCCTCAGAGATGAGATTCAGTATGCCGAGAATGACATTTCGAGAATGGAGCATGGGTCGAGGCCCACATCAGTGTCAGTTTGGGGGGCCCACATAAGTATTAGTCAGGGGGCGAGGCCCGCACAAGTATCAGTTTGGGGGCGAGGCCCTGCATCAGTATAAGTTTGGGGGCAAGGCCCACATCAGTATAAGTTTGGGGGCGAGATCCACATCAGTATCAGTCAGGGGAATGAATCCCAGGGTCGAGGCCCACAGTATCAGGAGTTTCGGGAATGAATCCCAGGGTCGAGGCCCACTTTATCAACAGTTTGAGGAATGAATCCCAGGGGAATGAATCCTAGGGTCGAGGCCCACAGTATCAGCAGTTTCAGGAATGAATCCCATGGGAATGAATCACAGGGTCGAGGCCCATTTTATCAGCAGTTTCAGGAATGAATCCTAGGGGAATGAATCACAGGGTCGAGGCCCACTTTATTAGCAGTTTCGGGAAAGAATCCCAGGGGAATGAATCACAGGGTCGAGGCCCACTTTATCAGTAATTTCGGGAATGAATCCCAGGGGAATGAATCCCAGGGTTGAGGCCCACTTTATCAGCAGTTTCAGGAATGATACCAGGGTCGTGGCCCACCTCATCAGAGTTTTGGAATGAATCCGGGAATGAATCCGAAGGTGGAGGACCACATCGTCAGAATTTTGGAATGAATCCCAGGATCGATGCCCGTATCATCAGAATTTTGGAATGAATCCGAGAATGAATCCCAAGGTCGAGGCCCACATCGTCAGAGTTTTGGAATGAATCCCAGGGTCGATGAACACATCGTCGAAGTTTAGGAATGAATCACAGGGTCGAGGCCCACATCATCAGAGTTTTGGAATGAATCACAAGGTCGAGGCCCACATCATCAGAGTTTTGGAATGAATCCCAAGGTCGAGGACCACATCGTCAAAATTTTAGAATGAATCCCAAGGTCGAGGACCACATCGTCAGAATTTTAGAGTGAATCCCAGGGTCGAGGCCCACATCGTCATAATTTTGGAATGAATCCCAGGGTCGAGGCCCACATCATCAGAGTTTTGGAATGAATCCGGGAATGAATCCCAAGGTCGAGGACCACATCATTAGAATTTTGGAATGAATCCCAGAGTCGAGGCCCGCATCGTCAGAATTTTGGAATGAATCCCAAGGTCGAGGCCCACATCATCAGAGTTTTGGAATGAATCCGGGAATGATTCTCAAGGTCGAGGACCACATCGTCAGAATTTTGGAATGAATCCTTGGGTCGAGGCCCACATTGTCAAAGTTTTGGAATGAATCCGGGAATGAATCTCAGGGTCGAGGCCCATATTATCAGAGTTTTGGGGGATGAATCCCAGGGTCAAGGCCCACTTCACCAGCAGTTTGGGAATGAATCCCAGGGTCGAGGCTCACTTTATCAACTCGGTTCGAGGATGGACCACCTCTCATCAGCTCAGTTCGGTAGTGATTTCTAGAGATCGCAACATCTTGCAGGGATGAACCTCAGGGGTCACAGCACTTCACCACAAAATCAACTCAGTTCGAATCAACAGGTGATTCAAGCAGCAGCTGGCGAGCCAGGTAAGTAAAAATACATTGCATAAACTTTGATAGGATTGTCATTGTCACACAGTGCACAAGTCCCATCAAATTAGCGGCGACTGTAGGCACTGCATTTTTGCATGTAAGTCTTGATGATGAGTCTCTTATGGAGACACTACCTCTTTAAATTATGGAAGTCGCGGGAAACGGACGTCAGAAGGAAAGAGTCAGGAATTGACAACTTATTGGACTTAATTCACTTGTTTAGCTTCGGGTTTTCTTGTTAGACCTCTGTTTTAAAACACATCCCTAGCTCAAAACCAAAGCCACACGCCCTTCTAGCCCAAAACCAAAGCCATACACCCACCTAGCCCAAGCCCATTAAAACACATCCAATAATAATTAAAACATTTAAAACACATGTCAAAAATTAAATTAAATCAAATTAAATTAAATCAAATCCAATTAAATCATAAAAAATCTAATTCCTAATTAATAAATCAAATCAAATCTCATTAATCACATTCCTAATTAAATTAAATCACATGCCTAAACTAAATGAAATGAAATCAAATCCCAATAATCATCTTCCTAACTAAAACAAATTACCTCCCTAATTAAAGATATTATTTCCTTATGATACACAAATTAAATATTCCCCCCATAATTACAATATTCTTACCCTATTCCCACAAGGATAACCCCAACCCTCTCCTATAAAAGAAACACAAGCCAAACCCTTGGACCCTAGCTCATTCTCACATATACTCACAAAAAATAAATAAACCCTAAGCTTTACGCCACTCACTCTCTCTCTCGTCTCACACCTACGCCAAATAAACACACATAAACCTTCACCAAAATCCCGGCAACACAGCCCCTCACAGCAAGCCTCCATTGACCTCACAAACCACTCACTGCCTTCAACACAGCCCCATAGCTATTCACGCCAAAACCCTTCACGCATCAGCCCCTCGCAGCAAGTATTCACATCCCACTCAGGTACCCTTCAACTCCACTCACGTAAACCCCCCCTTTAAACAACCCTCACTCACGAGCCACACAAAATAATGCCCATTGACCACTCAATCAATAGCCAAACTCCCTTCAAATTCACTGCCCATTGACCACTCAAATTCACGCGGACAGCCACGTTCACACCCTAACTGCTTTCCATTCATGCACTGAACACATCACAAATCAGCCTCACATTCACGCACCGAACACACCACAAATCAGCTTCACATTCACGCACAAACCACACCAGCAACTTCAACATGCTCATTGTTTGATTTGTTCATTGTGTTTGATAATTCAACATGTTCATTGTGTGATATCGTATGCTTGCCGTTATAATGACTTACTTTTAAAGCATGCAAACTTAGACATAGGATTTACTTTGGTGAATGCGAACTAGATCTAAGTTACTCTTGAGCATATATGTTTCGTTGATTCGGTTAAGTTATTGCACAAATCATTTCATTACAAGTGGCATAAGTAAGGGACCATTCTGAACCCAACGGTTTGAGGTCTTCCCTTGCGAGGGGTGAGTATAGCCTTAAATCATTTTTCAGGTTCACACTGGGTGGCGACTCATTTATTCTCTGGTTTAGTCCCCCGGGGGCTACTCCGTACTCCCTACTTGGCCGCGAGCCTAGAACAGCGTCGTCGATTTATGTGACCTACACTATGCCTGATAAAGATTATGTATTCCTTAAAAGAATATTTCTGGAGAATTGGGTAGGCACGGTGCTTTGCTAGAAGCCAACCATGTCTTGTAAATCGGTAAGAACGTGGTACTAGATACGCACGTATTCAGATTGTCCGATGACCGTATTTACTGCCAACATATCCAGGGATCTCATGGGTCGCTTCCCAAAGATTCACCTATGATATTTGACTCGAACAAAATTAATATGAGATTAATTATGAGAGTGAAAATTAATCTAGGATTAATTGCGGCAAGAATAATATCTGGGATAAATGATTTTGGAGTAAGATTTTTTCAAAATTGATTGTTTGTTGTGAATGTAAGATGATGAATTGGATTTGTGCATCTTAGAATTTGAGAGAAATTGATTGGATTAATTTTCCCTAAAATTCACCTAATGGCCGAACAAGAAAGCTAGGCTTCTCATGGTGATTTTTTGTTATTTAGACCATTGGATGAGTTTAAAGCATGAAATAAATCTTGTATGTTGATTTAATTGGATTGAAATCAAATTGATTGTTATTTTATGCCAAATTACCGTGAGTTATAAGCATGTAGTAATGGATTGATTTTGCTTCAATTTTGTGTTGGACTTGAATTGGATAATTAAGCATGATTAATTTGATTAATTTTGATTAATTAATGTTTTAGAAATATTAGATTAATAAATTAATTGTGTTAATTACACTTTAACAAAAAATAATATGATATTTGGAATATTATGTTAGAATAAATAAGTCTTTAAATTGGATTGGGCTAAATTTGTTGTAATTGGGCTTGGTTGGGCCAATCATGGTTTTAGACAATTGGATTGGATCCAAATTGAGCCTAAAATCAATTCCATAAAGTCCAAATATGACTTTTGGCCCTTTAATAATTTAATTGGGCTTAAATTGATTTTGGCATAGGGTGATTCCTAATGGGCCTTGGCATTTTGGGTTTGAGATCCATATTGGCCAAAGCCCATGCCTTAACAATTAATTAAAAGCCCATTGGACATTAATTAAAATGTATTGGATACTATTTGGGCCTTTGAGACCCATTTAGAATAGATTTAGAATCTAAGTCTAAAAGGCACTAAAATAAGTGTAATTATTTAATTTGGAATTAAGTTAGAGTTAAT
>SKCR01012362.1:0-12638 GCA_019454045.1 Zanthoxylum bungeanum
ATGCCTAATCATATATCCTACATACTAGGATCACATGCAAAAGCTTCATGCTCTAACAAGCCGTAAAATAAAATATTTTTGTCTTTTTTCATTTTCTATTTTTTTTTGTATTTTTAAGATTTTAACACTAAAAATAAAGACATAAACAGGCTTGAAAAACATCCAATGGTACGTGGAGTTGTATCCCGATTGCAGATCATACTACCGTTCATTCGGAATCAGCTATGAAATTTTATGTCCGGGGTTCCATCCTATATACCAAGGGATATATAACAAAAATAAGACACACACACACCCCATATGCTGTGAAAACAAATAAACGTGCAAAAACATAAAACACACCACACACCATGCAATGGGAAAATAAAAAGTCATCTTTTAACAGAGTTACACCAGAGTGCACTCTCATCATGTCGATCAGGACACGAAGAAGAAGATGGGAATTCATCTTGCTTCTTCACCCAAACCTTTCTAGAAACCTAATTTATTTGAGAATTTCTAGTCAACAAAGAGAGTTTCTCACTAAGAAATTGTGTCTGTTTAGTTAGTGCAGAAACTTGAGAAACTAGATTTGAAGAGTCAAATCTAGGTGACACCTTCATAGGCCTCTTCTTTTGCTTGTGAAGCATGAAGCACTTAGGCCTAATGTGTCCTGCCTTGCCACAGTGATGGCAAACTGGCACAAACCTCGGATGAGAGCGAAGTTTACCCACACACCTCTAATTGAGGTTGGGAAACAGGACGAGGAACAACAGTAGGAGAAACATGACTACCACAACAGGTTTCTTACCTAAGTCACATTTAGCTGCTACAAAGGCACAACTTTGGAAGAAGAAGCCTTATTACAGTTAGGCTCAGAAATATACCTAACATACGGTCCACCTTTTTATTTCCACTAGAAATACGGACAATTGGATTCTAGCATCTTCAAGTTCGGTCTCTAATAATCGGACTCTATTAGCTAGGCCCATGTTCCTCTCCTCTAGGTCATCAACCATCAAAAGACTTTGCTCAAATATGGCTTGAGCTTCAGTCTTTTCAAGCTCTACAGCTTTCACAGCATTTTATTCACCTCTATGTTAGTCTCTTAATAGCTAACTCTCATTAAACAGTTCAACATAAGCTACCTGAAGACTTTCCTCATCTACAGACTCATCAGAGAGACTTCTGAATCATCATCATTAACCATAATCTCTCTCTCACCACAGTCACACTAGCAGTAAAGGCAATAAAATTTTTCTTGCCTTTAGGAGACTCATCAGAAGAATAACCACCTTCTGAATCACTCACTAGAGAGGCAGCCATGGCTTTCTTGCCTTTAGCTCTGAGATGTGTAGGGCACTCTAGTCGAATATGCCCATAGCATTCACACTCATGGCATTGGACATCACAGGATCTACTACCCCTATCCTCTATAAACTCTTTTCTGCTATGCCTACTCTCTCTAGGCATAACCTCCCTATCTCTATTACTGTTATGGCCACTCTTCATAAGCTTAAGAAATTTCTTAAACTTCTTTGCAAACAAGGCCAAATCATGATCCTTGATGGTATCATCATCACTAAACGAATCATGTACAACTTCCTTAGCGATTTTCATTGCAAACTTTTTTGGCTCTCTAAAACCAGGAAGCTTTTTCTCATAAACTACAGCTTTCCTACGAGTTCATCTAAATTAAGCTGATCGAGGTCATTGCTTTCCTCGATGGCGGTGATTTTGGGTAGGAACTTATCAGGTAGGGATCTCAGGATTTTCCTAACTATCCTACTGTAGGAATAGTCTCACCTAGGTTAAAACTAGAGTTAACAATATCGTTAATCTCAGCATAAACTCATCAAATGTCTCATCTTCTTTCATTCTGGCGACCTCAAACCTAGTAGCTAAATCCTGGAGTATATTATTTTTAACAGACAATGTGCCCTCATGCACAGTCTGCAGGATGTCCCAAGCATCCTTGGTTATCTCACACATTGAGATTCTCCTAAACTCAGCAGAACACACAGCACCATGTATGGCATTAACAGCCTTGCTGTTCCTATTGCTAGAATCAAATTCGTCTTTGGTCCAGGTCAATTTATCTTTAGGGGAAGATACCCCATCAACAATAACAACGGGAGGTTTCCACCCGTGTTCAACAGTCATCCAGACCCTCTCATCTAAGGACTTAAGGAACGCTTTCATGCGAACCTTCCAATGTAAATATTCAGTGCCATCAAATAATGGCGGACAATTCAAGGGTGACTACGCTTCATAGCTAATGGGTCAAAGATCGAGTTCAGGCTCTGATACCAATTGAAAATTCATTTTTACACAAAGGTTCTGACCCTATGCGGAATTATAAACAATAAGCAGGACAAGTCCTGTTACTGCTACTATGGATAAATTAACAGGCAACCACAATAACAATTAAATAAAATTATACTGCAAAATATTAAAACAATAGCATGAATTAAAGCAGCAAAATAAATCAAACCACACAAAATTCAACACAATGATTTTGGTGACGAAGTGGAAAACTCTTCCGAGTAAAAAACCACTCCGGGTATAGGCTACCACCCGAATCCACTATATAGAGAAAAACTTACAGCGATGGTCAAGACCTATGGTGGCAACTCCACCAACTCAAGTACCTCAATACTGCAATAACTCAAGGCAACTCCTCAAGCCCGCGACCCACGGTTTTCTTCAGAACCTCTGAAGTCTCTGAGTAGATTATATCACCAATGACGCCGAAACTCCGACTACCAAACTTCCTCCTAAAGAACTCTAAAGGCTTAAGGAATTTGGGTTAAGTTGTGTTGAAGGTTTATCAAAGAATGGATTTCACCAAAACAAAGAAGACAGGAGATTCAAAGAGTCTTCAATGTGAAATCAAAGAGAGTTGAAAGCTTTGAGAGGTTTTGGCTCAAAAGGAATGTGTTTCAACTAATGGGGAAGGTGGCCCAATGTTTGTTTATATAGGTAGGGCAAAGGAAAAGGGTTTCCTAGTCTTATTTTGGCTTAAAAACGTGTCTAAGAAAACCTACTTACGCAGGGACGTTCGAACACACTTCAAACGCAACTCAAACGCAAAGTTTCTGCCTCGAAAACATTCGAACGAATTAGCGAACGCAACACGAACGCGGAACGCGGACTGGTTTTCAGGGGCAACTTAAAACGCTTGTAACTTTCTCGTCTCTTGGCCAAATCATGAGTTCTTTATATTTACGCGATCGTCTTCGAGTCCACTTGCCAATACAACTGACCTCATGTCAATTGGAGCTCTAAATCTTCTGAAATATGTAAAAGAGTAAACATCGCTCTGAAATCTCTATCTCATGTTATCAAATACTTTGTCCAATTGCTCCGAGATCTTCAAGACTCATTACAACTCAATTGAACTTGTTTTGTTACGGACATTGCCAATAAAAATGGAACTAACAATTTGGATTTATTTTCGCAAAACTCTAGCTAGCAAGTACTAAGAACCATATAAAGAAATGAATGGTCTATGGATTGTGGCATGTTTGTTTTATTTTGATCAAGTTATACTTTTGTGTTAGTTAATAAAATATTTTAGGTATGATGCGATGGAGAAGTAATACTGGGGTTTATGTGTCAATTTCTTTCCTTATTATACTTCTCTTATAGGTATTTTCCCATATTATTTTTTTTCTTTTTATTATAAAGATGTGTGTTTCAAATAATAATAATAATTATTATTAAGTACTTTTTTTTAAATGTAATCATTCATAGATTAATACTCGATAAATTGAATTAGATTACAATATAATTAATAATTAACTAATTTGCAACAAAATTCTTTATACAAGTTCACATATGTTAATTTTGGAAGTTGAGTTGATTTTGATGTTATTTGCAATGTTCCAGTTTTAAAAAATTGGAATTGTTAAAAAAAAAATGAATAATGAAGTTTTATTTCAAAATTAAACAACAATATAAAATCTTAATAAGAATATTATTTCTTTATTGAAACATAGTTTGATCAATTTCTCTACAATTGATGCTTTACCGTATTAATGGACAAAAAATACCGCGACAAGTCTCCGGATTTGGCTTAAACCAATCATACCAAGAGTTAGTATGAACAATCCCCTCGGAGTTGCTTGATGGTTCCTAATAAATAAACAAAACAAATATAATAATCATTTTGATAACAAAAATTGTTTTTAAAAAAAACACAACGATGATATATCATTAAATAATAAAAAATACTTACAGGTGATGCTGCAGGATTTTCAGAAATCAATGAAGTATCTGAAATAGATTCTTGCATAGTAGCACTTACAGTAACCCTAATCTCAGTGCTTGCTAGTAAAAGCAAAGCCATGAAGAAAAAACTGACACTATTTGACATTTTTCAACTTCTTGTCAAATAAATTAGAAATTAAAAAACCTTGTTATGAATCAAAAAGTTCACAAGGGCATATATAGAGAGAAAAATAAAATATGAATATGATACTACTATTTGTTGTTATATTTTGAAATACGTTATTTATAGATAATTAATTGATATTAACTATTGCTTTTAATATCCAATCGTTTGTTCTATTTTTGAGAATGTTTTCATTATTTTCATTTATGTTTTTTTTCTTTTCTTTTTTTTTTTTTTTAATAATGTCTTCAAAATTTTGTTACCTAAAATATTTTATTAACTAACACAAAAGTATAACTTGATAAAAATAAAACACATATGTCACAATCCATTGACCATTCATTTCTTTATATAGTTCTTAATACTTGTTAGCTAGAGTTTTTCAAAAATAAATCCAAATGACACAAGAGAGAGAGAAAAAAATAATCATAATCTTAGAGGATTATTCGGAGGAAAGATTGCAATGCAGAAAAAACATACCAGCCATGTTGTGAAGGGTTTATATTTTCTCCAAGGAATGATAACATAGTATTTTCGCATACAATGTATTTCTTCTAGCCGCTTTAATCTACATTCCCACAAAAATATTGTTCGCAGACTCTTACATAATAAGTCAGTAATAGATCGTTTAACTCAATATTTCATAGGAGAATACTTTTTGTTGTTAGTTAATAAAATATTTTAGGTATGATACGATGGAGAAATATATATTGAGGTTTATGTGTCAGTTTCTTCTCTTATTATACTTCTCTTATAGGTATTGTAACATCCTGGTAACGGATGAACACTAAGTTAGGAATGTAATAGTACCTATTATTTTATCATGTGAAATTGGGTATTAGGCTCATGAAATTACTTTAAGCTTATTCGATAAATTCATTGTAGTACCGTTAAGAAATTTATTTTAAGGTTCAACACGGATAGCCTTTAGTATTCAGACTGTAACTTTCTCATACGATATCCGATTTTTATGAATTTTATATCGTTGGAAAGCTAAGACCGAGATCTATAATTTTCACGTTGGATATTTCTTCAAATTCGAAGCCGAAAGAGAACGAAAATACAAATCAGATTCGGATGAGCTATGTCTAAGGACTGATTTGAGAAATTCTTAAAGTTTTCAACATTTTCACCATTTATTTATTTTACCATCTGCCCCTAGTATATAAAGGGGACATTACCCTTTCACCCTTCTCATTTGTTGAGAAGAAAAGACGTGAGAGAAGGGGAGAAGTGCAGAATTTTCCTTTCAATTCATCAACCAAAACTACTTGATTCAAGCTTCAATCTTCACATGCAAGCTTGGAAGAAAGAAGATGAAGCTTTAGATAGTCTAGCTAGTGAAGAAATAAATGAAATCAAGGTGAGTTAAACTTGACCCAAATCCTTGATATAATGGGTTTTCATGATTTGATGATTGTGGTGTGTTGATTGGATGTGCTTAAGGTTGTTTACATGACTATTATGCTTGAAAGTTAATAATTTGAAAAACCCCAAAATTAAGAAAACCCTAGACATGGATTACATTGGAATCCATGGAGTTTAATGTTGTAATTTGATGGTTTGAGGATTAATGGATTGTGCTTGGGTGATGACAACATGTGTTTTGTTGGAAATTGATTGAGAGTTGAATTTGTTTCTTTTGTTATAATGTTGAAGTGTTAAAAAATACTTGTGTGAAGGTGGTAAGGTTGGTGTTGATGTTCAAAATTGTTGCTTGTTGATTTGTAAAGTAAGATAAAATCTGTTTTGGTTGTTTGATGAAGGCTTGATACATGTTAAAGTGTATTAGTAATGCCAAAAAAGATGGATAAAAAAGAGTTTATATTAAATATTATGTATATCCTCAATACACACACCTAATGTTCGATAAAATGACGACCTTAATAAGATTAAGAAATTAAATAATTTTTATGTATGATGATATGTGTTTATTGAGCTGGAAAATCTGATAATGATGACCAAATTAAATAAATTTAATGGAGGAATGAAATTGGTATGTTGGGCAGTGAGTTTAATGAAGTCATATTCTGGACAGATTGTGAATATTTACTTATAAGTCAAGTTTGTGGTGTCCGATTGATGAAGCGTAAATTTCTGGGTATTATACACATAGAGGAGTAACATATCCAAAATTTATAATTTTTGGACTTAAGATAAGACCAGACCAGACCGAATTTTTAAAGTCGGGCAATCTGCTATCCCTGTGCCCAATTTTTCCGATTGCACAGCCCCTAAACTTCAGTCAATAACTTGAGTTTCTGGTATCGAAATTGAGAACCGTAAAAACCTACATAAACTAGATACATTATGGACCATTTTAATAAAATTTTATTTTTGCAAATCTTGTTTTGATAGATTTATTCGTGAAATTATTCGTTTCAAGCAAGCTGAAAATTATGATTTGAGCTTGGTTTCAGATTAACATTTTGATGATGGAAATTATTTTAAAGGTATGATTTTATGATTTTGGAGGCATGAGGGGAAAAATCCACCTCAGATGTAAAACAAATATTGAATTGACGAATATGGAATTGACGGACATGGTATTGATGGGTATCGGTATTGATACCAGGAATAGACGTGTGCACACGGGATACATGACTAGAGATGAAAGATGCCTCTAGATTCTGGGTATTGGGCTAAGGGGACTGTGAGTACAACGCCCCTAGACCCGGATTTTTTTGAGACAGGTTGGTGGCATTGATAGCACCAATGTTTACTGGTTTAGTGGCTTGGGGATTGTGCGTACAACGCCCCAAGACCACGGGATTATTGTAAAGATTGACAGTTAATTTTACAGAAGATTTTACATATGAATCTTTGAATGGTTTTCACAAAGGTTTTCGGACGGGAAAAATCAGATTTATAATTTATAAATTCAAAGATTGACTTTTGGATTTGATTCTTTAAAGAGATTGGTTTTATAAAGGAGTTCTCAAGAGAACTCACGACTTAGAGAATTCTAGAAAATATTTTCCGAGCAGGAAAGATTGATTCTTGAGATCATTTTGATTTTGGAGCCATGGATTTTATAAAGTATATCAGTTTCGTTTTCACTTTAAACTGTCCACTCACTAGGTTGTTCAAACAACCCACCCCTCTACTCCCAGTATTTTATTTTGCAGGTGTATCTGAGGGTCGTATTCGAGAGGATGGATACCGATGGCAGTCACTTGGGTGTTAAGTCCACCAGGTTGTGTACAGAAGGTAGTATCACTCTTTGAGTGTGTGTCAAACAACATATTGTAGTGTAAAGTTATTTTTGAGTGCATTGTATGGAAACTTGAGATGTATTTCTATGAGTATTGTGTTGAGCATTGGACCCTTTGCGTGAACTTATATTTGGGATGAGTGTAACAATATTGATCAGTCAGATTGGTTTGAGGCTCAGGGAGATAGTACAACATATTCCCTGCCGGTAGCATCTCCGAGGTGGGGATGTTACAAGTATTTTCCCATAGTGTTTTTTTTCTTTTTATTATAACGATGTGGGTTTCAAATAATAATAATTATTATTATTAAGTATTGTTTTTTTTAAATATTACCATTCATAGATTAAAACTCGAGAAATTGAATCAGATTATAATATAAATTAATAATTAACTAATTTGCAATAAAATTCTTATACAAGTTCACATATGTTTATTATTTGGAATTTGAGTTGATTTTGATGTTATTCGTAATATTTCAATTTTAAAAACTGGGATTGTGAAAAAAATGAATTAATGAAGTTTATTCAAAATTAAACAGCAATATAAAATCTTAATAAGAATATTATTTATTTATTGATCTAACACCCCGCCAGAGGCGGGATGCTACCGGCATGAGACAGGATTGACCCATCTCTATAAGCCTCTAAATTTATGAAAATCCGGCATGCTGTATCCTAAAATCGGACAACCTGGATCGCAGTCCAACATTAAAGGCAGTCCAAGAATACTCGAAACAAATAAAAGGACCTCAGGTCCATACACATCTCATCAAAATCATATCCAAAGGGCTCTGGCCACACTATCTATCAATACTCAAAGGCTATGTAGCCACCATATCACAAACAATCAAAACTTTAACTTATTAATACAAACCACGTGCTCAGCATGATAAATAAAATAATAAAATCAGATATCCTAATCTTCGTAATCCACGTCTCGAACATGACTTTAAAGTTGAAGTGGTTGATCCATCTGGTAGCCAACCTGCAAAACTAGCAACTGGTTTGGTGTGAGTTATTAAAACTCAGTAAGTAACCATGCTAATATAATAACAAAGTCAAATATAAACTTCAAACAACCAAAAAAATCAAACATATCAGCAGTTCATCAGGATTACTAAATTGTTAAATGGTTTAAATTTTATTATCTTGTTATTATCTCTTATACTTAATCCATGTCAAGCCTTCATAGTAACATATCTACTGTGGATGCTGGATTTCGACCGAGGTCCACAATCAGAATTTATAGGTTGGGGGAATTAGAGATCATGCAAGACAAATGTAGAATGAGTGGGAGTAGACTGCCCACCGGTGTGGTGGGTGCCAGAGGCACTCCGACGTTCAAGTCAGTAGTATGAAATGAGAAGTAAATATGTAAATATGAAAGCAAGGTTTGATGTTACCTTGAACTATTTTGGTGGTCGTGAGGGTGGTGGTAAGTGTATAAGGGGATGAAGAGCTCTGAGAGAGCTAGTGTCAGAGAGCCAAGGCTTCGATGTGAGAAGTGAAGCTTGAATGTGAGAAGTCCCCAATCTCTGAAATCAAGCCCCCTCATCTCATGAATTATGCTTCTTTTTATAGGTGGAGAAAGATGAATTCTCTGGTTTGACACATGGGAAATGGGTCCCCATAACATGCTTATTGTCTCTGTTTTCGGCGGGGGAGAATAATTTTGCATGTGGAGTTGGTTTTGGTGGTAAAGTAGTTTGTTCTCTAGATGATGGTTTTGTTATGTTTTTATAATGAAAAGTTTTCTGGACTGGGTCACTATTCTGGCCGTGTTTGGTGCTGGTTCGGAGTGGAAGGACGGTTTCACCATTGGCCCAAATTTGGCCCATACAGTTTGTCCTATACTCTCTAAGTCAATAAGTCCTTGATTTGGAGAGTATTTTATGCATGTCGTATCAAACATGATTTGTATGAGTACCTATCAAGAATACATAATTTAGATACTTTCCTTTTTTATCGTCTAGGTTTAATGTCTTCTATTCGTGAGGATAGAAGAGCTGCAGAACCTTTTCAAGTTGTCTGGTTGAAATGTAGTCCATGTCATGAACTTGACTTGACATGAGACATGGGGGATGTCCCAAGTCGACTGAACCTACTGAAGGTTCAATGCATATTTTACATGACATTGATCGTTTGGATGTTGAATAATTCATGTCTTCATTTGACTCGACATGAGTCCATAGGTCGAATGAACCAGATGAAAGATCAGGAGTTATTTCTCACAATATTGTGTCGTATGGATTGTAGGAAGTCTATTTCTTTATTTGACTCGACATGAGTCATGGGGGATGTTCCCAGTCGATTGAACCAGATGAAGGTTCAGGAGTACACTTCACACTAGATGTGTCGTCTGGACCGAGAGTAGTCCATGTTTTCATTTGATTCGACATGAGTCTATGAGGGATGTCCCCGGTCGACTGAACTAGATGAATGTCAAGAAAATCTCCATACTACTAGTCAAGGACTAGGGGAGTCTTGAAATTTTTCTAGACTTGATGAAGGTCATGTGCTGAACTTGACTCGTCATGAGCCATGGGGGATGTCCCCAGTCGACTAAACCAGATAAAGGTCAGGACAATCTCCATACTACTGGTCTAAGACTATGGGAGTCTTCAAATTTTTCTAGACCAGATGAAGGTCATGTGCTGAAGTAGACTCTATATGAGCCATGTGGGATGTCCTCAGTCGACTGAACCAGATGAAGTTCAGGACAATCTCCATATTACTGGTCAATGACCATGCGACTCTTGAAATTTTTCTAGACTAGATGAAGGTCATGACAATCTCCATACTACTGGTCAAAGACCAGAGGAGTCTTCAAATTTTTCTTGACCAGATGAAGGTCATATGTTGATTCTATATGAGCCATGAGGAATGTTTTCAATCGACTGAACCGGATGAAGGTTCATGGTACACTCCATCCGATGGAGAATCTTCAATGTCGTCTGGACTTGGAGTAGTCCAGGTCTTCAATTATGTCATATGGCGTTGCTTGCAAATTTCAAAACCATAATCATAGTAAGTAAATAAATGAGAACATTGATACCTTTCGTCTATAGGATTTATCGAGTGACTATTCAATGGCTCTTCAATGTAAGAAGCATACTCTGTTTGATTAAAACAATGAGAAATCCTTTACTTGCCTGTTGTGTCGACTTGGCATAAAGTTGATAATGAAGTCCCATACAGAGGATGTTTCTTTGTATTATGTTTCAAGTCAACTATACATATTGATGAAGGTACAAGGGAGTCTACAGATACCAGATCTGATGGAGGTCTAAGAAGATTTCATTCTATAAAACTTGAAGAAAGTAAATCAGAGTCTACATGACCCAATGAAGGTCTAAGAAAGTCTACACACTCCACTATACCTAATGAAGGTACATGAGAGTCTACTCCTCCAGACCTGATAAAGGTCCAAGAAAAGTTTTCATTATACTATACTTGAAGAAGGTACATTAGAGTCTATACTCCAAATGACCCAATGAAGGTCCAAGAAAATATACACACTCCATTATACCTGATGAAGGTACGTATGAGTCTACACACTCCATTATACCTGATGTAGGTATATGGGAGTCTGCACACTCCGTGCATAATGAAGATCCACGAGGGTCTTCATTCCTCACTCGACAGGATCTAAAATGAGTCAATGAGGATCTTTATTCTACTAAACCTGAAGAAGGTCCATGAGATTACTGTCGAATGCGCTATCAAATGGACCTGATGAAGGTCCATGAAGGTCATCACTCATTCTCCTGATGAGGATTTATGAGACTACGGTCGAATGGACTTGTCGAATAGATTTGATGAAAGTCCAAAGAAATCATCACTCACTCTCTAGACCTGATGAAGGTACATGAGAATACAATAGATAAACTTGATGAAAGTCCAAAGAAATTGTAACATCCCAGATTTTCGGGACTATTCTAGGAGATTCTCAGACTGTCGATATAGTCTTGGAATAGAATGATAATGAAGAATAAGTGCTTAAGTGGTGGAATATGGATCAGAATATTATGAAATGAATATTCGTAGCGTTGGAAAACGCGTGGGACCAAGAATCAGTTACGTGATTTTTTTTATTATATGCGTATAGTTTACCGTTTTGGGCATGAATTTAGCAAACGAACTCCGATCGAGTTGGTTCTTGAACCATCGGACTCATTTTTCAGAGACGAACAACTTTCGCGTTGAACATATTTCGAGAATCGCATCAGAAGAGCTTTGAAAGTGGTGATTTCCGAAGTACCCTTATTAGTGGGGGCATATTGGTAATTTTTGGAATTATATATATATTTATTATTTTTATCAGCAGCCTTACAAAAAAAAGAGATAAGAAAGAGAAGAAAAGAAGAGAGAGCAGGCGTACGAGAGAAAAAGAAAGAAAAAGAGAGGAAGAGAAGTTCGATTCCGATCCGTAGTTCAAATCCGACCGAGTCCTTAAGGAAAAGTGTAGATCTCGACGAAAGGATCATTTTGGTGGTAGTTTCATTTCGGGAAACTTCCAATTTTCAGAGAAATCTCGGTAAGAAACTTTTTATGGTTTTTCTCGATTTCCCGTTGATCCGGAACTCCGATCGACAAACCGTCAGCGCCATTAGATCCGGGAGAGAGAGGGGAACGCTCGGCCGTCGGAAAATTTCCGATCGGACCGGCGCGTGAAGCTCACGCGCCACTTAAGTGGCGGCGCGTGAGGCCCACGCGCGGCCTGGCCAATCGGCGCGTGTCCACCACGCGCCGGGCAGAATTTCCGTGTCGTTTTCCCGAGTCTCCTCCGCGAATTTCAGACCATTCCGAGTAGTATTGGACCTCCGAATCTTAAATTTCGTTAAGTTTATGAGAACGACCGAACCACGTTTCTCGCATATTCTTTCATCTATTCTAGTTAGGATTATATTCCTTATAGTAAATTCTTTTGTCTGTTAGGTGATCGTGATACTGTAAGCAGGGACGGTCCTGCTGCATAGTTCCTTTCTCAGTAGTCAGCTCACCAGGTGCGTGGATAAACCTGTAACATTGATGTTTTCTAAAGTATAT
>SKCR01012363.1:0-12743 GCA_019454045.1 Zanthoxylum bungeanum
ATGAACGAGGGCTAACAGATCGGTGGCATTTACACTTTTTACCAAGTAAAGGTGTTTTAGGCACTTTGCCTAATAAACTAGATTCGTAGACATTATTTGAATAGAATCAAATTCGTCCTAGTACCCACTCTTTGAAAGTGTGGATATACGAGTCTTGTTAATTGTGTCCCAGACAACAATGCCACTTATAAGTTTTCATCTGATTAAATTAGTTTGAGCTATTTGTTTGTCATATTTTACGGTTTGAGATTTATTTATATTCAAAATATAAATACTATTATTCACATATAATGTGTTTATCTCAATATCATCTTTATAAAATAAAACACTTTAGTGTTCTAGAATATAAAGGTATACCCGCAACGGGTTAAACCCTGATATAGAGATAATGTTTCTAGTCAAACTAGTTACATTTTAACAGTTTCCTAATTTAAATACATACCCAAAGGGTAGTTCCTAAACTTAGGTTTCTACGGTTAAAACAGCGACTGTCGTCTCATTTCCTATTCGCAGATAAATCTCAACTGAAGTCAGTATCCTGCTAATCAGCAGATTCTGCAACACCAGTACATATTTATGTACCATACTCAGTATCTAAAATCCAATTTTAATACTAGTAGTGAACATATTTGTGACAAACATATTTGAAGTCGGAGCATTGCTCGTCTTCAATTCGTTTATGTCTGCCTTGTCCATACGACAGTCACGCTTCAGTGACCCCGTTTGCCACAATTAAGGCATACATTTTGGGATATGTCATTTATCTTCCTAGAAGATTATAATGACTTTGCCTTTGCCATTTTCCACACCCCAGAAGCCTTTGGCCAAGCCTTGGCTTTCTAGAATATCGAACTAAGATACGCCTTGCGCTTCTTTCCCTATTACAAACTTTGGCTTTGTCTCATTGAGTATAGCCATTAACTCTCCAAGAGTTTACTATTGCAATTTGTACTTCTAAGATCTAAAAATAGATCTATGAAGAACCTTGAATTTCAATATCATACTATAAGGATCTAATCCTTAGTTCTGACTAAGAAATTAAGGAGTCTTTTTGGCAAGCATAATGGATTAAGCACTAAGTTATCATTACATGAATATTCCAATTATCATGTTCTACTATTTGCTCAACTGTTGGACAATTATGACCCATAGCGGCACTTTTTGTACAGATCATTGTGTTGTTGTACAAATTAACTATGTGACAAAGGAGATTGCACTCTTATCATTTGTGATTAGATCACCTAGATATATAAATGATAAGAGGTCCCTGTGATTTGTTCCTGGATTGAGAATGATATGAGACGGTATCAGTCCAAGAAGGATAAATCATTAAATATCCCTAGTCAGAGCATTATCGAGATTGGACATCGATGAATGCGTAAAAGACTAGTATTACACTTGTGCGCGTTGTGAGGGCACAACGACATAGTTCTCATATATTTGGGTATGGATACTCATGCAAGTGTAATACGAGGTTGTGTTTTACCGATGGTACGGGAAACATCTTCGCTCTAGATAAGACCCCCTCGGAATTCCATTGGTAGTATAACTATGTGTCTCTGGAAGTCCAAAATCAGGGTAGGTGTATTTGGTCTTAACCTGAGACTTGCACCGCTAATACTTGCGACAATCAATATAGTTTGGTTGCGGTCGTCCAGGGCTTTAACAGGTTCTATGTATGCCAATGCTGGGTATATTGAGAATCGTAGTGTGTTGAGTGTGATGTCAAGACGGAAGTGTCACTCCAGTCATATGGAGATGATGATCGCACATGGATACAGAACTGGTTTTCTATAAAGGTTGCAACCGTCGGGATATATGACTTGGTCATGATTATCCGAATTAAAGAGACTAGTTGCTTGTCATCCGATATATGATTCGTACGCGGCATACATTGTACCAGCCTGAGGCCTTGCATGTGATCATCCGATACTGGATCGAAATACGCAATACTATGTATACTACGCCTGATATAGATCCTTTATTCCTGTAAGGATATTTCTGGAGAATTGGGTAGGCATGGTGTTTTGCTATAAGCTAACCTTGTCTTGTAAATCGGTAAAACGTAGTACGAGGTACTTACGTGTTCGGATAGTCCGACGACCGAATTTACTGCCAACATATCCGGGGATCTCATGCGTCGTTTCCCAAAGATTCACGGATGACGTATGACTCGTACTTTCATTAATCTGGGATTAATAAGATGAGAGAGAAAATTAATCTGGGATTAATTACGGAGATTTTTATCTGGGATAAAATATCATTTAAAGAGAGATAACAATTAATTTATAATTTAATCGGCAAATTAATATATTCGATATATTAAACGAATTGGATTTCGACGCTGAATTAAAATTAGATTTTAATTCGGGCGAACGAGTTGATTTAGAATTAATTCGTTAACGACGTGAATAGTGACTTCGCTAGGCGTAATCATTTAATTGCGTCGCAATGGAAAATTTGTTAATTTGGAATTAGCGAACCCGAGCCCGGGATTATTTGCGAGCGCATTCGCATTTCGAATTGGAGTGCGGCTTGCAAGTCAAATCAAGCGTCAAATCGCATCAAGCATCAAATCACTTGTCACTTTGAGTGATGTGACTTGACAACTTGATTGACTTGATGTGAGTTGATGTGTGTGGTTGGAATTGATGGCTTTAATTGGTTTGACTTTTCTAAAGCCAAAATTTGGTATATGTTTTTTGAAAACAAATAAACCAAATCAATTACACATTTTCATCATCTCTCATCTCTTTTCCCTATTCTCTCTCTCGCCCAAAGAAGGGAAGCAAGTGCGATTTTGTTGCAAAATCAAGAGTGCTAGCACACTCCGGGATCATGCGAAGGTGATAGAGAAGTCCACCCATGAGCCGGGAATCATTCGACGAAGCTTGGAGCTTGACGAAGACCTCCAATGGCCTAAATAGTGAGCTGTGACAGTGCTCACTGACGTGAGCAGTCCAAGGGCAGAAAGTGAAGTTTTGTTGCCTACTGCGTCGCTCAACCGATCTATGTGAGTATTCCGCGACTTTCTCGATTTTATTCACACATGTTCATGCTTGTTTATTGATCATTGGGACTTTAGATAAACTCCAACATCAACTCCGGGCTTAGGCCCAAGATGTTACTCTATCAAATAGAATAACTTCTCAGTTTTCAGGACTATCCTGAATCATTATTCCCAATTTGAAAATCAAAGTCGTTTAAAAATATTTTCACCCAGGATTATGTTTTAAACACTAATCTTTAATTATCTTGATTCTAATAGTCCAATTATTTAATCAACGATTTTAGGTACTATTTAATATAATGATTACTAAAGTCCAACTATATAATCAACTATTATTTAATTGGTTAAATTCAATTATATTGATTACAATAATCCAATTATAAAATCAACTATTAATTGAAATAGTTAATTCAAATATATTGATTACTATAATCCAATTATATAATCAACTATAAATGAAATAGTTTGAATACAGTCCAACTGTTTAATTTAAAACAACATTAAATATTAGTCCAACTAATATATAAATTATTTGACGAAAAATTTGAAATGAGCGCGTATGGCAAGTAACTAAACGAATATTTCAAATTTAATACTTGCCTCCCACTATTTTTTGGCGAGCCTCTAACCCTCTGTGGAGTACTCGGGAAACCTTGTTTCCTAGTGGGCTAGGATCCCATTAAATAACACACAATCTTGACTTTGGCCAACAAATTGTATGATAATTAACTAGGTAGATCTCTAAGATCAATTGGATCCCATCTAATTCCTAGATCCAGTAGGTGGACATTCAAGTCCGAAACATATATCCTATATATGCCAATATATCCAATATATTGCCTAACCGTTTTCCTCTGAATCAACTAAGCCTTGGCTTTGGCACAACAAACTTAGTGTTCCCAGTTAAGCGGACCCATTGACCTTGGAAAGCTTCGTAATCAATGTCGATGGACAAGAAGTGATCTTGACTTTGGCCAACAAATCACAACTTGGACAAGACACCGATATGGAACAAAGCCTTCATGATTCAAACACATCCGCGACGGACAAAGGTCTTGACTTTGGCCAACAAACCAGTGCCAGTCTTGGATCTTGAGTAAGAATCACTCAATGGAAGGAAAAATGCTTAATATTTTGTGAGGGTTTTTCGCGTAATTGGCAACCAATTAATTATCTTTGTTAGGCCTCATTATACACCCTTAAACATGAATTCTAAACACATAATAAGGCGCGTAAGTAAATAAAATAATAATGATTTGCGGATAGATACTTAAACACTGTTCCTAGAACAAATCTCTCCCTTTCCTCTCTCCCGCTAGCACAAGTATTACTTCTACCCAATTACATAACACTTCTAAAGAAACCTCATTTATATTTAGGGGAATAGGTGAGAAGAGAAATACACAGAGTAAGGAGGTAATAGGCTGGACACGCAGGTCCAATTAATAAATTCTAAATTTATTACAACAATTTCCAAAATTGCCCTCACCCATCTAATATCCATCCGATATACATTATTCATACATCGCTTCCATGTATTCACACAAGCATGTTATCAATCAATCTAATCCAATTAATTAATCTGATATTAATGATCATCCAATGTTCAAACAACGATTTGATTTTTCGCGAGTCCAACTCGTTTTGCGAATAAGTACTCAAAGTACGAATTCTTGAATTATATCAAACTACAACATTAAATCCAATTTAATTTGTATTTAATACTAATTCATCTATTTAATTCCAAATTAAATATTACACTTTTTAATGAACCTTTAGCGACTTAGATTCTAAATCTAATCTTTACGGGTCTCCAAGCCCAATTAACATCCAATGTCAATTTAGTTTAATGTCCAATGGGCTTTCAATTAATTTCTTAAGGCATGGACTTTTGGTCAATATGGGTCAAACCCAAATACCAAAGCCCATTTAAGGAATCACCCTTATTTGCCAAGAAACCAATTTAGGCCCATTAGGCCCAATTAAAATTAAAGGTCCATTAAGTCATAATTGGACTTTATAGATATGGTTTTGGGCCCAGTTGGATCCAACCAATTAGCCTAAACCAAACTTGGCCCAACCAAGCCCATTAAGCCCAATTACAACTTTACAAGCCCAATTCCAAATTTAAGCCCAATTAATTTAATTTCAAAATTCCAAATTTCATAATTAAATTAACCAAAGTGTATGCCATAATTAATTACTCAAATTAACATTTCCAAAACATCAATTTACTCAATTAATTATGCTCATAATCATCAACATATGTCCAACACATTTGAATCAAAAAATCACATCATTTTCATGCTTACAAGTCTCGGCATTTTAGGGGTTTTATTGTCCGATTCGGTTTCAATCAATTTAATCCACAATCAACATTCCCAAATGATTTCAACTCATCCAATGATCAAAATAGAAAAATACCATGACTTTAGGGCAAGCTATATGTTTCGGCCAAGCCTAACAAATTGGGGAAAAATTGATCCAATCTATTTTTCACAAAATTGATCACAAATAACTCCAAGTCATTCATTTACAAGCATGCTTAAACAATCAATTTCACTCAAACATGCTCAAATCCAATTTACCCAAATTTTACCCTAATCAAGTTTCATGCTCAAAATGGCTCAAGATACCATTGTTGGGTTTCTATTAAGTCCCAAGATCTATTTCAAGCTATGAAACATGTGCGAATACAACAATGAAGAATGGCGGAATCATACTTACATTGATCAGATTGCAATGCGAGGAACAAAAACTTTTTCTCCCCTCCATGGTGCTCTCGGCAGTGGGAAGATTTTGCTCCTCCAATTTTCGGTCACCACCTCCAAGTGTGCTCCAATGATGCTCCCAGCTCCAAGCTTTACAAATGGTGATTCCATGCTCACAAGTTGGTTTCCCTATCACCTTAGGATGACCCTTTTTGTGCTAGCAAAGGAAAGATTTGCCACAAATCTTCCTTCTTTCTTCTTCTAATTTTTGACCTATCCTAGAAATGGAGAAGAAAATGGCTTCAAAAGCCGAATGGGAGAGAAGGAGAAATTTGGCTCCAAAACCGTGAGTCTTGCCAAGAGAGAGAGAGAAAAATATGTTATGTATATGGTTTGATTTTCCAAAAAACAAATACCAAAAACTATTTACAAATTTCCAAAAGTCAAAGGAAATAAAGCCTACAACCACCTTCATCACTATTCACATCAAAAGTGAGATGTTGTCAATCACTCAAAGTGACTAGACATCACATCAATCAAAGTGACTAATGATTTGACGCTTGATGTGACTTGTGGGCCGCACTTGAATTCAAAATGCGAGTGCGCCTGCAAACACTCCCGGGCTCGGGTTCGCTAATTCCAAATTAATAATTTTTCCTTTGCGACGTAAGTAAATAATTATGCCTAACAAAATTACTATTCACATCGCTAACGAATTAATTCTAAATTAACTCGTTTGCCCGAATTAAAATCTAATTTTAATTCAGCCTCGAAATCCAATTTCGTATAATATATCGAATATATTATTTTATCGATTAATTCCAAATTAATCGTTCTCTCTCTTTAAATAATATCTTATGCCAGATAAAATATCTCCAAAATTAATCCCAGATTGATTTTCTCTCTCTTATAATTAATCCCAGATTAATAAAGTGCGAGTCATACGTCATCGGTGAATCTTCGGGAAGCGACCCATGAGATCCCCGGATATGTTGGCAGTAAATCCGGTCGCCGGACTATCCGAACACGTACGTACCTAGTACTACGTCTTTACCGATTTACAAGACATGGTTGGCTTCTTGCAAAGCACCGTGCCTACCCAATTCTCCAGAAATATTCTTACTGGAATATGTGATCTATATCAGGCATAGTATACGTAGTATTACGTATTACGATCCAGCATCGGATGTCACGTGCAAGGCCTGGGGCTGGAAATGTGTCTGCCCCGTACGAAGCACATATCGGATCTCTGGTAACTAGTCTCTATAATCGGATAAACATGACCTAGTCATAATATCCCGATAGCTGCAGTATATAAGAGAACCAGTTCTGTATCCTATGTGATCATCATCTCCACTATGACTGGAGTGATAATTCCGTCTTGACATCACACCCAATACACTACGATTCTCAATATACCCAGAAGAGGCGTACAAAGAACCGGTTAAAGCATGGATGACCAAAACCAAAATATATTGATTGTCGCAAATATTAGCGGTGCAAGTCTCAAGTTAAGACCAAATACACGTACCCTGATTCGGACTTCCGTAGACACGTAGTCATACTACCAATGGAATTCCGAGGGGTCTATCCAGAGCAAAGCTGTTTCCCATACCATCGGTAAACACAACCTCCTATTACACTTGCATGAGTATCATATACCCAAATATATGAGAACCATGCCGTTATGCTCCCACATCCGCATTATTGATGTCCAATCTCGATAATACTACGACTAGGGATATTTAATGATTAAACCATCGTGGATTGATATTGTCTCATATCATCTCAATTCGGAACTAATCATATGGATCTTTCATCATTTATACATCTTGGTAATCTAATTACAAATGATAAAAGAGCAATTTCCTTTGTCACATAGTTAATTTGTACAACAACACCATGATCTATACAAATAAGGATGCTATGGGTCATAACTGTCCAACAGGTTCTCCACTGCTGTCGTTCCGTATCCCCATGAAAGAAACTGGGTGGTTGAGAGTTTGGAGGACAAAACTTTCTGGCAGGCCGGAGTTGATCATGTAGGTGGGTGGTGGAACAGAGTGGTAGTTTGGTAGAGGATTTCTATGTGTGTTGGGTAGTTCTTTTTCTGGGTCGGGTATTTTGTGGGAATCTATGTGGTCTTGGATTTCATGCCTGAGGCGGGTGCAGTTATCGGTGTCATGGCCATGTTGCTGGTGGAAGTGACAATAAAGGTTCACATTGAGGTGTGGCGGTGGAGGGTGTGGGAGTGGTTTAGCTTCTAAGGGTTTTAGGAGTCATTGTCCCTTCAACTTCTCAAGCACCTTAGATAAAGGCTTCCACAGGTTAGAGAAATGCCGGTTCCTGATGGCAGCAACCTCGGCAGTAGCGGGCTTGGTCTCAGAATGCCCCCAAAAAGTCCTTCTATTCTGGCCATAGAACTTTCTGTTCTCAACTTCTTCCTCCTCAATATCCATAACAGTCTTCTTCAACTGTCGAAAATCAGCAATCATCGAAGTCATCCTCCTTAGCTTACCATAAATATAGGGCTTGGTGCCTTTGATGATCATTTTGATCTGGTCCTTCTCCGAGGCCGAGTCTGCATCTTTAGAAGCTGGCTCCTCCTGCGATCTATATCCCAGGTATAATATGGATAGCCTGTGACAGAGAGATTATACGTATGCAATGACCTCGACTTGCATAGTTTATCGAGATTATCTATGGTCGTCATAATTCATGAGTGGGTGAATTATGGACACGAAATTGGATTTTGTGACAGATACCACTGTTGGGAAGCGGCCGCGAGTGCGCATCGGAAAAATAAAAATTAATTAAAATTATTATGTCGCTTTACCTTTGCCCAAGACCCATTTGTTTTGATTATTCTACAAGCCTAAGCATGTTACTATATATTTTAAGCATAAAACTCATAAAACATACAAAGAACATAAACCTAAACATGTTAACTATCATAAGAACTCTAATTAAAGTAAAGAAAGAAAAAGACTTACTTGAACCGAAGACTCCTTCAGTCCTCCCTCCAATCTACAAGCTTTTCTCGAACTCAGAAAGCTCTTCCACGTTCTAAAGAGCCACCCAAATGTGTGGCCTCCAAAGATGCACACACCAAAGCCAAAACTCAACGGCAAGACTACGCCTTGAGTGCACAAGTATTTTGCCCTTGGTGCTAGCCCAGACAAATACCTTAAAACTTTTAACTCGAGGTTCCTCTAGTCAATTAGACTTAAGGATCCTCAAAATCAGTGGCTTACTCTTAAAACAATAGAGTTTCTCACTTATATAAACCCAATATATGAAAAGTTTGGTGCAAAAATTTGTGAAGAATTCTTTGGTTTATATAGTGCTCCAAAGACAACAAAATTAATTAAGAATCTGATGTGGGATAAAAGCCAATTTAATCTTAGCCATTAGATCTTAATTTAGTGGTTTAATGAGATTATAAAACCCTAATAAGAGTTCGGGCCGAATTGGAATTCAAAACAAATAACAAAAAATTAAAAAAAAATATTATTCATGTATATACTATTCACATGAATAGTAATTTTTTTTATATTTTTTATCTGTTTATTCCAATTCCCAAATTGCCCCTATCGTCATTCACCAATCCCTAAGCCACTATGGAACCTCATAAATGATCTGTTCAATAATTAAACACATTGAACCATTTATGAACAATTCCTACAGCAATCATATATTTTAAATATGGACTGTGCACTATTACCATTGATTTCGACTTTGTTGTGTGTGACCTTTTGGGTTCCCCTCAAGTTGGACATGAAATGAATCGTTATAATTTAATCAAACATAAATTATCCTCCGATCAGATGGTTGTTCAATTTCAATGACCAAGGTTGACATCTAGCAACATGCCAAGGCCCCCAAATGAGAAGGAAAGATATATATACCCATTCTGTATGCGATTTACATATGATACGGTCCCTCGCCTCACTGTATCCCCACCTATTGACCTAGGGTTCGGAAAGTGTCTACCCATATGGTAAAAGGTATGATATTGATAGTTTCATGAATCGTGCTAACCCAAGAATCTCACATGATTCTTCCGCTATGGCCACAGTCTCAAATACTGATCACACATATCAACTCGTGAACTGGAATACTACTCTTATAAGAAAATATTATCCGAGAGAGTGGTGATTCTCTGTTGTATCTTTACAAACTTCATGTGTTTCAACAAATAACCCAATCATACCCTTATGACCGGATCTTTTGAACCGGGGAAGGAGAATGTCAAAGTTATTTGATCCACACATAAGATTGTAAAGACCTCAATTCTAAGGACTAGTCATATAATCGATACATGAAATTTCTCACAGACACATGGGATAAACACTCCATATGAAAACTTTCGGCGGTCAGTTCGATGGACACGAGCAATGTTGGATAGTTATGACGCATAGCGTCACTATTTATACAGATCATGATGTTGTTGTACAAATTAACTACGTGACAAAGAGATTGCACTCTTATCATTTGTGATTAGATCACCTAGATGTATAAATGATATGAGGTCCTTATGATTAGTTCCTGGATTGAGATGATATGAGACAGTATCAGTCCTCAAAGGATTAATCTTTAATATCCATAGTCAGAGTATTATCGAGATTGGACATCGATAATGCGTAAAAGACCAGTATTACACTTGTGCGCGTTGTGAGGGCACAACGGCATAGTTCTCATATATTTGGGTATTGGATACTCATGCAATTGTAATAGGAGGTTGTGTTTTACTGATGGTACGAAAAACATCTTCGCTCTGGATAGACCCCTCGGAATTCCATTGGTAGTATGACTTTGTGTCTATGGAAGTCCGAAATCAGGGTAGGTGTATTTGGTCTTAATCTGAGACTTGCACCGCTAATACTTGCGACAATCAATATGCTTTGATTTTGGTCAACCAGGGCTTTAACCGGTTCTGTGTACGCCTCTGCTGGGTATATTGAGAATCGTAGTGTATTCGGTGTGATGACAAGACGGAAGTATCACTCCAATCATAGTGGAGATGATGTCACGTAGGATACGAAACTAGTACTCTTAAGTACTGCAGTCATCGGGATGATATGACTAGGTTATGTTCATCCGATTATAGAGACTAGTTACCAGACATCCGACATGTGCTTCGTACGGGGCAGACATAATTCCAGCCCCAGGCCTAGTACGTGACATTCGATACTGGATCGCTATACGCAATACTACGTATACTACGTCTGACAAAGATTATATTTTCCAGTAAGAATATTTCTGGAGAATTGGGTAGGCATGGTGCTTTGCTAGAAGCCAATCATGTCTTGTAAATCGGCAAGCACGTGGTACGAGGTACGCACGTATTCGGATAATCCGATGACCGTATTTACTGCCAACATATCCAGGGATCTCTTCGGTCGCTTCCCAAAGATTCACCAATGACAGTTGACTTAAACTAGAATTAATCTGGGATTAATTTAGAGAGAGAAAATTAATCTGGGATTAATTGAGGCTTTATTTAATCTGGATTAAATGTGTTCGGAAGAGAGAGAACGCGATTAATTTGGAATTAATTGGTAAAATAAATTTAATAGTTAAATTTGATTTTTCTATTTAATTTATTTGTATGGGCTAAATAAATATATTGGATATATTAATATGAATTGGATTTCATTACGAAATTAAAGTTGGACTTTAATACGAGCGAACATATTAATTTAGAATTAATTCGTAATGGCATTCGTAATATATTTACGAGGCGTCGTCATTTAATTAAATTAGATTTAATTATTTAGCGACGGAAATTCGTTTAATCGGATTAACGAATCCGAGCCGTGGCAAACATTCGTAGAATCCATTTGAATTTTGAATTCAAATGTGGGGCCCACTTTACATGTGGTAGTTGGGAGGGTAGTTGGCATTTATGCCAAGCCACCAACTTTCCAACTACCTTGGAATGGTTTTGGTGAAACCATTTACCCAACCACCTTGTTTAGGTAAAAGGGTAAATTGGTTTTACCAAAAGGCATCTCTCTCTCTCATTACACAACACTTGACACAAAAGAAAACCCTAATACACACCATTTGGGCGTGAGCTTCATCCTTTCATCTCTTTGATTTTGTGGCAAAATCAACAAAGCTAGCACTTGTAGAAGTCTTCTAAGGTGATAGGGAAACCAACTCAAAGCTTGGAATCAACACAAAGGTTGGATCTTGGAGATCTTCACAACTCAAAGCTTGGAATCAACACAAAGGTTGGATGTTGGAGATCTTCTTCTCAAAATTTTAAAAGCTCAAATCCATTAAATGTAATTAATTCCGAAACTTATAATGAATTTATGAACACCTTTTCTTGCTTATTAGATCCTTGGCATGTTCTAGGAACACTAACAAGCAACTCATGCATCCATGTGATACACCAAGCGGACGGATCTCCGCTAGAAGCCTATGAGATCGGCTACCCCACTTAAGGATGGATCATATCATCATGCTAGTCTCTCCGCTTTGTGAACGCCCAGATTATTCATAAAACTATGACTAGGAACATTTAAGAGTAATGATTCTCATAAGGCGTGGAAGCCATCATCTTACTACTCCAAGGGCTTTATTACAGTTGTAGGACACAGAAATCGGCGACGCTGTTCCAGGCTCGCGGCCTGGTTAGGAGTACGGAGTAGCCCACAGGGGACTAAACTGGAGAACTAAAAATGGAGTCGCCACCCGGTGTGAACCGGGAAAATGATTTAAGGCCGCACTCACCCCTCGCAAGGGAAGACCTCAAACCGTTGGGTTCAGAATGGTCCCTTACTTATGCCACTTGTAATGAAAGAATTTGTGCAATAATCTAACCAAGTCTACGCAAGATATATTCCCAAGAGTATCATACTCCTAAGTTTGCATACAACCTACAGCTAAGTTCGCATGCATAGAAGCAAATTGACATAACGACAAGTACACAATTCATAAACACATTAAATAGATAAATACAAAAATATAAATAGATGATAATTTCCTAAGCGTAAATAATGAAATGATAT
>SKCR01012364.1:0-12772 GCA_019454045.1 Zanthoxylum bungeanum
TATTATGAATAATATATGCAGATTCTATAATATAATCTATCTTTCTATATGGTAAAGACGTAATGACCTTAGAAAGATTAGTCATGGTACTGTTGCAAAAGCGTCGCAACGGACATTGAGTAGTATCTTGACGTTGTCATTCTCATACAGTTCCTGGTCAAGGTTTACACTACTTGGTCAGTATAGTAAACCCGTTGAGACCGGTACATGTCGTATACTGGAATATATGATTCCAATGGTTTCTCAATGAACCATAAGTCTTGGAGACTAGTATAGACGTGTAGGTTTTTATAGCGGATAAACACTGAACGACTCACCGAAGATTCTTAATGGATGGTACAACAGCGTCAATAAGAATCTTCTTGGGTTGAGTAGCACATATGATTCTTAGACTTGAGATGCCATTGTGGGCACGTGAGACATCTTCTACACTTAGACGACAGTCACGTCACCGATCTATTAAGATCAGACCTCCGCCTGTTCGTTGGGTGTTGATAGATCCTCAGGGTGTCCTATGTGAGTCAAGATAGGATCCGTCAGTTCTGTGTACCAGAACATAGGTAGTCCATATGATTAGCAATCAGATAAAACCATGGGCCCGTGGTAAAGTTTAGAAGCTAGTTCTAAACATTCTTTTGAGATTGCTAATAGAATAGTCGACTGGATAATCCCGATAGAGATTTGACGTTTACATATATATCTCTGGGATTTATCCGGATACCTGTGACAGAGGAATTATACATTTGCCATGACCTCGACATGTATGGTTCAGCGAGATTATCTGTGATCGTCAAAATCTACGGGTGGATAGATTATGGACACGAAATTAGATTTCGTGACGGATATACCTGAATCTAGAGAGTCTCAATAATGAAACATACCCGTAGAGCACTAGAGCAACATTAATAAATAATATTGATTATTTATAAAGTCGTTTAAAGGTTAAACGCAAGATACGTGCTAAGGGACTAGATAGTCATTTGCCAAATTATTGTGTATTTACATTTAATACTTGATTAATTTAAATACACATTAATTAATAGTCAAAATGAGTTATTTTACTTATATCCTAAATGAATATATGTTTTTAATATTTAAGGTAAATATTATACATATATTTAATATATTGTATTTGATTAATTAATAATTATTAATTGTTAAATGATTAAATTAATTAAAATATAAATATCTTACATTAGGATATTTAAAGTAAATTATAATTGTTGCTTTTGTTGACTTAATTAAATATCTAATAAAGTTGTATTTAGATATTTATGCAAGTTGACTAAATAATTTTGAAATGAAATTGAAATTACATGACTTATATTTGTATAGGTGAAATTCAGCCAAGGCTTAATTGTTACATGTATATATTGATTTTGATTTCACTTTACACTTAACCTAATACACTTTACAAAAAATAAACTCCATTGAAGAAACTTAAAGAAAGCTTGAGAAAGAAAGAAAGATTGGAATTTTAGTAAGTTTTTCAAACTTGCTATTAGAAAGGAAAATGTTCCTTAGGTTCTAGGCTTCAACATGTGATGTTCTTAGATTATTTCTTCCTTTATTTCTTTGTGTTTTTGTTGATGGAAGTATGATTGAAGTGTTGAGCATGTATGATAAAGGAAGTTTGTGACTAATGTAGTTGTAAACATTCTTTTAAGGTTTTGGAAACCATGTTGCTAATCCAGAGTTGTTGACCCAGTCTTAGATGACCTATATTTGATCTTGAGTTGTTTCATTGTGTTGAGACTTGGATTGGATGTAAGAATGATGATTGAAGTAATTGATTTAATGTATTTGGTCTAATTTGTCCAATTTATGGAAATTGAAAAATTAGGGTTCATGACTAATTCCAAATTTGGGGATTTTCATATATGTTGTGTATTTGTGTGTGTGTATGATGCATATAAAGTTTCATGTTGATTGGATTACATTTAGATGTGTTTTGAAGCATGAAATGACAAAAGGCACAAAATGCCCCCTTTGTGAGGCTCACGGCTTTGGAGTCAAAATTGGGATTTTTGTTGCTTATGGTGTTTTGATGTTTTGAACATGCTAAGTTCATCTTAGAAATGATTTAGAATCATTCAAAATTGATTAGATCAATTTTGAATGATTCTAAATCATTTCTAAGATGAACTTAGCATGTTCAAAAAGGGTAATTTGGTAAATTCACTTAAATATGATTTATTGAATTTATTTCATAATTTGATTATTGGAATATTAAATAAATTGTTTATTTAATTAATCAGAGAAAAATTTTTGAAATCGGAAAATATAATTTTCCACCGCTTCCGCTGCATTACCGGATTCAGCCCCTAAAAACCCCTACAAAATGGTATCAGAGCGAGTCTGATTCTAGGCCAACTAATATGATTAGCCTTCATTGAATCAATGTTTAATCATGTTTTCTTGACTTTATGCATGCTTATTAGGATCTAAATTGATTAGATTTAGGGTGTATGACACCTAGCGGAAAATCCCTAATTAATAAGGTTTGAATGTAATTAAGTATTTGATGCATGTTATATGGTCCGTCTTGTCAATACGGTTTATGAATACTTCTTCGTGACTACATCCGAGACCGTGCCTCTGCTGTGAGGGTGTAGCCGATAAAGATTTATTTATACCGGATGTATATCAGATACTAGATAAATTCAAGTGAAAGCGGAATTCTGAACGTGCCCTAGCTGTCAGGATTACGTAAGTAACTTGAGTTTATCATTGACGATTTTAACCTTGGTACGTCTCCTTGTGGGCCTGCCTTCGCAACGACAATGAGAAACGGCCAGGACCAGATACTTAGGAGTCATTAGTGAATGATTGACAAATGAGTTGTCTACCTGATGAATATACATAGGCGAGACC
The DNA here is from genome assembly GCA_019454045.1 of Zanthoxylum bungeanum. Lineage (NCBI taxonomy): Eukaryota > Viridiplantae > Streptophyta > Magnoliopsida > Sapindales > Rutaceae > Zanthoxylum > Zanthoxylum bungeanum. The sequence continues at coordinate 2,875 of SKCR01012364.1, forward strand.
GTGCCTCTGCTGTGAGCCGAAATATATTCACGGGATCCACTTTTCACTATTAGTATTTAATTTAATTATTAAATATTTGTATTCTATTTTGGGATTACAGTATTGCATGATTTAGTGGGAAGGGCATATTAGATAAAAAAAAATCCATGATCTAGTTTATGCTTTTGATATTATATGAAACTGCTTAATTTCTGCTAACCGTTTTTCGTGATCTATATGATAGAATGGCGATGGCGGCACAATCCACAAATCAGTTGCGCGTATGCTTGATGCGAACAAACTGAAAGGCACTGAGAACTTTGCAGATTGGGAATTGGATTTGAGGATTGTCCTCGATTCCGAAAAGCTGGATTATGTTCTTGAGGGTCCGTTGCCCCTTGCAGTGGGTGCGGATGCTTCAGAGGAGGAACGCCAAGTTTTTGAAACTTGGAAGGATGATGATTTAAGGGTTAAATCATACATCCTTAGTTCACTGTCTCCGAAACTCAAGCAACAGTACTATGGTATGCTAGATTCCTATAGTATGATGACGCGATTGAGACAATCATTTGAGAACTAAGAACAAGTGATTGTTCACAAAGTCGCCATGGAACTGTTCCATACGCGTCTGGATGAGGGGCAAAGTGTTAGTCCACATGTTCTTCAGATGATCAATTTGATCGATCAATTGAGGCAACATAATCTCATCTTGAATGACATTCTCGGTAGGAGTGTCATTCTTGGTTCACTATCAGCTTCATTTCGCCAGTTCGTGATGTACTTCAACATGCACGGGACTGTCTGTACCTACCAAGAGCTACATAGGATGTTGCTCACGGCAGAAGAGGACCTTAAGAATGGAGTACCGACTCACCCTCCTAGAACTACTTCTCTTTCGGCTTCTTACCAAGGATGGTCCAAGGGAAAGAACAAGAAAGACAACAAGAAAAAAGAAGGCTTTTGGTCCTCAACAACAGGCGAAGATTGCAAAGCCCAAAAGGGCTTCTGAAGAAAAATGCCACCACTGCGGCAAAGTCGGGCATTGGAAAAGGAACTGTCCTGATTACATCGCCCAGCTGAGGAGAGACATAACATCTACATCAGGTACTTTTATTTTTCCAGTTATTGATTTATCTTTGGTTTGTGAAGCCGTTACATCCAACTGAATTTTAGATTCTGCTTGTCCCATTCACATTTTCAATTCATTGCAGGTGCTGAAGGAAAGTAGGAGGCTGAAGCCCGGGAGAGATGCAGTTGCGGTTCGGGAGTAGATATCCTTTGGATGCAGTTGCAGTGGGAGTATGCGAGATCTCATTGCCGAATGGGACACTTTTGTTAATGAATGCCATTTTGTACCTGGATGTGTAGCGAATATTATATCACTTTTTGTATTGGATACAGAAGGCTTTTGTATTAATATTAAGAATAGTTCTTTATATTTATATGATAGTAATAATATTCAGATCCTTTGTTGTCCAAACCAGCATGGTCATTATATATTGCAAACTTCAAAAGATATATTAAGTACTGGAGTTAATAAACGTACTTTACCTGTAATTAATAATACTGAACTTTGGCATATGAGACTTGGTCACATTGGCGTTAAACGCCTTACCCAATTGGTTAGGAATGGTTTGATACCAGATCTTACCATTGAATCCTATCAAACTTGTGAATCCTGTATTCAGGGTAAAATGACCAAGGCCCCATTTTCTGGTGTTGGACACCGAGCCACTAACTTACTGGAACTCGTACATTCTGATGTATGTGGTCCACTAAGTCAGACTGCTCAAGTTGGTTATTCCTACATCGTTACCTTTACCGATGATTTGTCACGGTACAGTTATGTGTATTTGATGCGACATAAATCGGAAACCTTTGAAAAGTTCAAAGAGTTCCGAAATGAAATAGAAAAACAAACTGGTAAATATATTAAATGCCTTCGATCAGATCGAGGCGGTGAATATATGAGTGGTGAGTTCATGGATTATATGAAGGAGACTAGGATTCTCGCTCAATATACTCTCCAGGTACCCCACAGCACAATGGAGTATCTGAGAGGAGAAATCGGACTTTATTGGATATGGTCTGATCGATGTTGAGTTTCACAGATTTGCCCTATTACTTATGGGGCTACTCTCTCTTAACAGTCGCACATCTTTTGATAAGATTCCTTCAAAGGCTGTTCCTACGACACCGTATGAGATATGGTACGGTAGGAGACCGAATCTTAATTATATTAAGATTTGGGGTTGTCCTGCCTATGTCAGGGTGACTCAGCAAAATAAGCTTTTGCCTCGAGGGTAAAAGTTTAGGCTTGTTGGATATCTCTCGAATACGAGGGGAAATCTGTTCTCTGATACCGAGCATCGAAATGTGTTCATAGCTCGCTTCGCAAAATTTCTAGAAGTAGAATTTTTGTCATAAGATGGTAATCATAGACAGGTTGAGCTTGATGAAGTCCAACCTGAAAACAACGAACCAACGGAGGAACCTGAAGTTCAAGTAGATGGGGGACCTTCAACACACACACTCCGTAGGTTGGAAAGGGTATCAATACCTCATGAACGCTTGTATTTGATACAAGAAAAAAGTCTGGATGTTCTCTTAGTTGAAGAGACAGATCCTTTCACCTATAGAGAATCGATGTTGGACATCGACTCCGTGAAATGGCAAAGTGCCATGAAATCTGAGATAGACTCAATGCATGAAAATCAAGTTTGGGACTTGATTCCGCTTCCCGAAGGAATTGTTCCTATCGGTTGTAAATGGGTTTACAAGAGGAAGTGCGGGCCTGACGGTAAGGTTGAAACTTACAAGGCCCGAATGGTAGCAAAAGGTTACACGCAGCGACCTGGCGTCGACTATGATGAAACCTTTTCACCAGTTGCAATGCTTAAGTCTATTCGGATTTTGCTTTCTATAGCTGCATATCATGACTACGAGATTTGGCAAATGTTATCAAAACGGCTTTTCTAAATGGATTTCTTGATGAAGAAATCTATATGGAACAACCGGAAGGTTTTGCGTCCAGCGAAAACTCGGGCATGGTGTGTAAGCTTAAGAAGTCAATTTATGGACTTAAACAAGCTTCACGAAGTTGGAATCTTCGATTCGACGAGATTATTAGATCGTCTGGTTTTCTCAAGAATTCGGAAGAATCCTGTGTGTATCAGAAGGCCAGTGGGAGCATGTTCGTATTTTTAGTCCTATATGTTGATGACATCCTAATCATTGGGAATGATTTAGGTATGTTACAAAGCGTCAAAGCGTACCTCTGTAAAAATTTATCCATGAAGGACCTGGGAGAAGCTTCCTATGTTTTAGGGATAAAACTCTATAGAGATAGACAAGGAGGCTGATTGGGTTATCCCAATCAACGTACGTAGATAAGATCTTGGAACGGTAGGTATATTTTGGTAACTGGAAGACAGCAAACATACCGTTCAGACATGGGATTCATCTTTCTAAGAAGATGTGTCCACAAACGGAAGATGAGAAGGTTAGAATGTCTAACCAACCTTATGCTTCTGTTTTAGGTAGCATAATGTATGCCATGTTATGTACGAGGCCTGATATCAGTTTCGCTGTTAGCGTAACTAGTCGATATCAGTCCAATTCAGGTAATGACCATTGGATGGCCATCAAACATATCCTAAAGTATCTTAAATGTACTAAGGATAAGTTGATTATATATGGAGGAAACGAACTGCAGGTTAATGGGTATACAGACTCCGATTTCCAATCGGATCCCGATGATAGAAAGTCTACATCTGGATTTGTCTTTACCCTTAACGGAGGTGCAGTTTGTTGGAAGAGTTCCAAACAGGGATCGACAGCTGATTCCACCACTGAGGCGGGATATATTGCAGCTTCTGAAGCTGCAAAAGAGGCTGAGTGGATAAAGAACTTTATCACAGAATGGGAGTTGTCCCAAGTATCGAGAATGCGATTCCGTTATACTGTGATAATACTGGAGCCATTACGCAAGCAAAGTAACCGATGGCGCATCAGAAGTCGAAGCATATGGAACGCAAGTACCACATCATTCGAGAGATCGTGTCACGAGGGGATATTATCGTGAGCAAGGTACCGAGTGAAGATAATGTAGCAGACCCGCTGACAAAGGCCATACCTCCGAAGTTGTTTGATAAACACGTGGAGTCGATGGGTATTAGATACAATCGATATTGGCACTAGAGCAAGTGGGAGATTTTGTTGGGGTTGGTGCTTAGAGCGCCAATTCCCGGTTGTATTTCTGTTGAATGCTTCTGTAAAACATTAGTATTATGAATAATATATGCAATTTCTATAATATAATCTATCTTTCTATATGGTAAAGATGTAATGACCTTAGAATGATTAGTCATGGTACAGTTGCAAAAGCGTCGCAACGGACAATGAGTAGTATCATGGCGTTGTCATTCTCAGACAGTTCCTGGTCAAGGTATACACTACTTGGTCAGTATAGTAAACCCGTTGAGACCGGTACATGTCGTATACTTGGAATATATGATTCCAATGGTTTCTCAATGAACCATAAGTCTTGGAGACTAGTATAGACGTGTAGGTGTTTATAGCGGATAAACACTGAACGACTCACCGAAGATTCTTAATGGATGGTACACCAGTGTCAATAAGAATCTTCTTGGGTTGAGTAGCACTTGTGATTCTTAGACTTGAGATTCCATTGTGGGCACGTGAGACATCTTCTACACTTAGACGGCAGTCACGTCACCGATCTATTAAGATCAGACCTCCGCCTATTCGTTGGGTGTAGATAGATCCTCAGGGTGTCCTATGTTTGTCAAGATAGGATTTGTCAGTTCTGTGTACTAGAGCATAGGTAGTCTATATGATTAGCAATCAGATAAAACCTTGGGCCCGTGGTAAAGTTTAGAAGCTAGTTCTAAACATTCTTTTGAGATTGCTAATAAAATAGTCGACTGGATAATCCCGATAGAGATTTGACGTTTACATATATATCTCTGGGATTTATCCGGATACCTGTGACGGAGGAATTATACATTTGCCATGACCTCGACTTGTATGGTTCAGCGAGATTATCCGTGATCATCATAATCTACGGGTGGATAGATTTTGGACACGAAATTAGATTTCGTGACGGATATACTTGAATCTAGAGAGTCTCAATAATGAAACATACTCGTAGAGCACTAGAGCAACATTAATAAATAATATTGATTATTTATAAAGTCGTTTAAAGGTTAAACGCAAGATACGTGCTAAAGGGACTAGATAGTCATTTGCCTAATTATTGTGTATTTACATTTAATACTTGATTAATTTAAATACAAATTAATTAATAGTCAAAATGAGTTATTTTACTTATATCCTAAATGAATATATGTTTTTAATATTTAATGTAAATTTATACATGTATTTAATATTTTAGTATTTGATTAATAAATTAATTATTTAATTGTTAAATGATTAAATTAATTAAAATATAAATATCTTACATTAGGATATTTAAATTAAATGATATTAGTTGCCTTTGTTGACTTAATTAAATATCTAATAAAGTTGTATTTAGATATTTATGCAAGTTGACTAAATAAATTTGAAATGAAATTGAAATTACATAACTTATATTTGTATAGGTGAAATTCGGCCAAGGCTTAATTGTTACATGTATATATTATTTTCATTTCACTTTACACTTAACCTAATACACTTTACAAAAAAGAAACTCCATTGAAGAAAATTAAAAAAAGCTTGAGAAAGAAAGAAAGATCAAAGAAAGCTTGGAATTTTAGTAAGTTTTTCAAACTTGCTATTAGAAAGGAAAATATTCCTTAGGTTCTAGGCTTCAACATGTGATGTTCTTAGATTATTTCTTCCTTTATGTCTTTTTTTGTTTTTGTTGATGGAAGTTTGATTGAAGTGTTGAGCATGTATGATAAAGGAATTTTGTGACTAATGTAGTTGTAAACATTCTTTTAAGGTTTTGGAAACCATGTTGCTAATCCAGAGTTGTTGATCTAGTCTTAGATGACCTATATTGGATCTTGAGTTGTTTCATTGTGTTGAGACTTGGATTGGATGTAAGAATGATGATTGAAGTAATTGATTTATGGTATTTGGTCTAATTTGTCCAATTTATGGAAATTGAAAAAATAGGTTTCATGACCAATTCCAAATTTGGGGATTTTCATATATGTTGTGTATATGTGTGTGTATATGATGCATATAAAGTTTCATGTTGATTGGAGTACATTTAGATGTGTTTTGAATCATGAAATGACAAAAGACACAAAATGCCCCCTTTGTGAGGCTCACGGCTTTGGAGTCAAAATTTGGGGATTTTTTTTTTGCTTATGGTGTTTTGATATTTTGAACATGCTAAGTTCATCTTAGAATGATTTAGAATCATTCAAAATTGATTAGATCAATTTCGGACGAAAATGGACAAAATACCAAAGTAAGGGTAATTTGGTAAATCACTTAAATATGATTTATTGAATTTTATTTCATAATTTGATTATTGGAATATTAAATAAATATTTTATTTAATTAATCCGAGAAAAAGTTTTGAAATCGGAAAATATGATTTTCCACCGCTTCCGCTGCGTTACCGGATTCAGCCCCTAAAAACCCCTACAGTATAAATGTCATGGACTTTAGTCGTTAGTTAATAAAATAGAACTTGATGGGTTAAGGATTTGTAGTAATCAGAAGCTAGTTTATGTATGTGCATGTTCAGACAAAAGATTAGTAGCTAGTAGTGTGGAAATTAAAAGGATAGAAATCATATAGCTATATCTGTTTGTAAATTTCTGCATAATTACTTACTGAGTCATTATGACTCACATCTTTTCTGTTGTAGTTTTGAAGGTCGGTTGCAGGAGTTTGGTGAAGACTTTGAAGACAGTGGATCGCCCCAACTTGCAGTCGAGGAAGTGTCGAGTCCTGGGTCAAGTTATGGGTCCACACGGCCCTTGTGTTTATTTTTTTACATTTGTATCATATAAGCAAAGATGATATAATAGTGTAGTTTTTATTTTGAATCCTGGTCGGAGGCCATGTGATTTACTTTGTGTTTTCTGAGTTCAGGCCTGAGGCCTTGTTGAGTATTGCATTGAAGTTGAGTTTCCGGCCTGTGGCCGAGTTGTTGTATTCTTGTTGTGTTTGGATGCTGGCTACAGGCCAGGTTGTATGATGTTACGAATACATCATTCCGAAATTTTGTTAGATTCAGAGGTTTATGGAGATGGGTTTAGCTTGTCTCCTGCCGGTAGCATCCTGGCCTAGGCGGGATGTTACAAAGTTGGTATCAGAGAATGGTTTAAGAGTCGGTCAGTAGCATGGTCTAGAAGTCAGTGACTGCAATTATGGGGATCCAGCTGTCGGAGATTGTCTTCAGTTTGGTAAAGACCCCATAGGTCTTTGTATGTATCCTCTATGATTGTTTGTCGTGATATGATTGTATTGTTCAGTGCCTTGTTTGCTTAGATATGACTCCATGGGTGGCTCATTGATGTGTATAGATTAGTTATCTTTGTACAAGAAGAGAATATGTTAAGTTAGTACTTCTGCGACCCCTTTAGATCAAAGAATTAGCAAGAGTAAAATAGTATATGTGCATGGCCCTTGTGAGGCCAGATGTTATGAGATAAGAATCATAGCAGTACTGCTAGAGATAAGAACCAGATCAGCATAGTCGGAGTTCAGAATCAGACTAGCATAGCCAGTTTAAAACCATAGATGAGTTATTGTGGATTCTAGTTTATAAATAAAGATTAGTTAACAGGTGAGACAGAGAAGTGATATCAGCAGAGTTTAGACAAGGATAACTTCTGCATATTCGACTGGGTTTTGGTTTGGTCGTTACAAGGATAGAGAAATTTCGAGGACGAAAGTTTTAAAAGGAGGGGTGAATATAACATCCCAGATTTTCGGGACTGTTCTAGAGGATTCCTGGACTGACTTTATAGTCTCGGGATCGGAATGATAATAAAGAATAAGAGTTCAAGCGATGTTATATGGGTTAGGATAATGATTATGAATTTTAGTCGCGTTAGAAAACGTGTAGGATCAAAAGTTAGTTACCCGATTTTTATTATACGAGTCAAGTTTACAGTTTTGACCCCAGAATTAGTAAACGACCTCTGATCGAGTTGATTTTGGAACCATCGGACTCTTTTTTCCGAGATGGACAACTTTCGTGTTGAGCACTTTTCGAGAATCACGCTAGAAGGGCTTCAAAAAGGCTGATTTCCGAAAATAGCCTTAGTAGTGGGGGCATTTTAGGAATTTTCGAATTTGAGATATTTTGATTTACTTATTTATTATTATAGTATTTACAAACAGCAAAAAAAAAAGGAAGGGGGCGACGAACAGAATGCGTGGGAGAGGGGAGAAGCCTTGCCGCCGGCGGACTGCCACCGACAGCTTCGTCTGGCGAATGAGGAGTGGCTGGTGCCCGGCGATCGGCCAACCAGTGCCGGCGACGGCAAGAAAATGGGGGTGAAAGGCGCACACGTGGGTCACCCGGATCTGGCTCGTCGGTTCGTTTCACGGCCCGAGCCACTTACCGAATCAAAGCCCTCGATGAGTACTACGAGTATGCGGAGTCGGTTTCGCCGAACAGCGGCCGGAATCACGCAAAATGAGGAGAAAAGTAACCCCGATCGGAATTCTGATCGCACCAGCGCGTTCGTATGGCCGATGGGAGTCCGAATATGGCCTTGAAATTTCGGTACGACTCTCCGTTTAGAATTCGTCTTTTCAAAGTTTATAGCTTTATTTTCGGATGTTTCTAATAATTCCGTTGTTTAGTAAATTAGCATGAGATGAATTGAATATGTTTTATTATGTTAAAACAATAAATTTCATAGAATCCGGGGTGAATCGGATGAGATATGATCAATCCGGTGGAATTAGCGAGTTTCCGGTAAAACGGAGTTTCTCGTACGACTGAGCTTATTTGACCGTAATCATGAAAATAGTATAGATTTGTTATTGCGAGGGTACTTGAGTATTTCCGGCTTGGTTCGGAGGGTTCGAGACCCTTTCGTATCGTTTGCGGAAACTTTTGTGCAAGTTTTACCGCAAACGCGCAAAATGAGAATCTGATGTATCTAGTCAGTTTAAAATAGTATAGAAAGACATATTAAAGTAGTGGAATTTAAACCGTAAGAGTCGGTGATGTTGGTTTATTCTAAGGTCCCAAGATCAAATCAAGACATGAAATAATGCGTGAATACATCAACGAAGATAGCGGAATACTTACATTGATCGGTTATGTCGATTTGAAGATGAATCATGCCCAAAAACGTACTGCCTTTGTAAGCCCACTGCAGCAGTCCATGCTCACTGTCTTGGCAGTTTCGGGTCTCAAAACGAAGCTCCAAACTCCGTCGGATGAGTCCCGCCTCATGGTCGAACCTCCCTACCACCTTCGCAAGACTCGTAGTGTGCTAGCACTTGCGGTTTTCACCATGAAAACCCAACTCTTGCTTCCCTATTGTCACGCCCAAACCAGTCAAGAAAACAGTCCACACTTTGTGTTTGGCGTGAGGAGAAGAGAGAAATTGAGAGAGAAGAAGTTTTGTGTTTGTTATTAAAAAATGATTTACCAAAAATCAATTTATATTTATGCCATAATATTCATTAAATTAATAATAAAATTATGACACAAAACATGCAATGGCTTAGAGTGTCAAACACTCAATTTCCATGCATTGATATTGAGTGTAATGTACACTATCTACATGCAATAACATTGAGTGCATTGTACATTATCTACATGCAAAGCATTAGAATGACATGTGTCATGTGGGCCCCACACGTTTCCAATGAAAGTGGCCCACGTGCACTCACGCGTTCGGGTTCGATATTTCCGAAATACCGAGCGTACGTCGCGACGTTAATTCAATCGAATAATTGCGGCTAC
>SKCR01012365.1:0-12758 GCA_019454045.1 Zanthoxylum bungeanum
TATTATCACAGACTCATTATATTGAGAAGATACTCGATAAATATATCAAAGGGGATCTAAACGTGGCTAGAACCCATGTAGACCTAACTCTTCATTTATCAAAGAATACTGGTTCAAGCATATCGCAACTAGAGTATTCGAGGAATCATTGGAAGTCTGATGTATCTCACGAATTGCACACGACCCGATATCGCTCAAGCTGTGAATCGGCTTAGCAGATATACGAGTAATCCAGGACACAACCACTGGAAAGCCATAGTAAGAGTTTTGAGGTATCTGAGAGAAACTTCAAAATATGGGCTACATTACGAGAGATATCCTGCTGTACTAGAGGGTTACAGCGATGCTAACTGGATATCTGATACGGTGGATTCCAAATCCACGAGTGGATTTGTTTTCACACTTGGTAATGCGGCCGTGTCATGGAAATCCTCGAGGCAAACATGTATTGCCCGGTCTACTATGGAATCAGAGTTCATAGCGTTAGACAAAACAGCGGAAGAAGCAGAATGGCTTAGAAACTTCCCGGAGGAATTGGTATATTCCCAGGCAACCACCGGTGCCAGCGATAAACATACATTGTGACAGCCAATCGGCTATTGGAGAGCCCAAAATACAATGTATAATGGTAAGTCTCGACACATACGTCGGAGACATAATACCATACGTCAACTGCTCTCAAGCGGCATAATAACGATCGATTATGTCAGGTCGAAGGAAAACCTAGCGGATCCACTAACTAAAGGTTTACCTCGAGAGCAAGTTGAGAAGTCATCGAGGGGAATGGGCTTGAAGCCTATAATCTAAGAATTGTCACTGTGGAAACCCAACCTAGTTGACTGGAGATCCCAAGATCTAGGTTCAAAAGGGACAACAGAAACTTTGTGCAATTCAAAACAAGCACTGAAGAGTTTCGTACTTTTTCCCATTCCGATAATGACGCTGAGTGCTGTCTGTCATTGGTTAGGATAAGCTAAGGCTTTTAATGATCACTATATTAGGAGATGAGTCCTAATGGGGGTAAAGACAGATTACCTCTTCATAGTAGATCACCTATTTCAAGTAAGAAGTGAGGCCGCTTCCATGGGAACCTTTAAAGGCGGGTTACCCTAAAGTGCTTGATGAATCCAGGACCGTTGTTCAGGGCCAAAATGAACACAACCGTAGAACGGGTAAATGGTCGAATTAAAGCTGTGGTTGGCAATTGTCTTGGTTTACACCAACGGCAGAACAGTTCAAGACTATGGGTCACTGGTTTGCCAAGTAAATCCGATTGTCATTCACTAGGAAAGGTTCAAGGCGAAAGCTACCTATTTCGATGCAGCTTTAGCTCACGGTATCTCTCTCACGTGTCTGAATGAATATTTGAAGAATTGTGGGGGATTGTTGTAAATTCTTCAATTATTTCATAAGGGTATATATGTCTTTGTGTTGGCAAATGGGTGCTAGAGTGGTTACAATCCATAGAGGGTTGCAACCCCACCCCAAAGGGTGTCCTATGGCACCCCTCCATGCCTTTATAAAGGGGTCATGTACTCCTAATTTAGATGGTTCGAAAATAATATCCTACAGACACTTTGTTTTACTTTTGGTTTTGAGAGAGATCCACCATTATTCCTAGTTCACACACTTGTTAAGGAGTGCTCCTTGAACAAGAAGATTCCGAGAGTAATCCTGGGAGAACGTTGGAAAAACGAATCCGTAAAGCACCCGTGACGGAGCCAATAAGTTCTTAAGGACAGAGATCATCTCGACTTGGACTATTCTGTGATCTACACTTTCTGGTTTGGTTTGTTTTAATGGTTTTGTGTGTTTTTAGAGTTTCATGCATCTAGATCTTCTTTTGTTGTTTTGATCTGTTTGATTGCAAGTTATATTACTGTTTGATGACACATAATTGCTAACAAAAAAGAATCACTAATTAAATGAATAAATCAACACAAAATAAATAATAATAAATATGAAATTTGTAATATTTATTAAACAAATAAAAAAGAATGATATATAAATGGCAAAAATATATAAATTTTACAAAAAAATATATAAAATAAAAAATTAATTAATAACAAAAATAAGTGTGTGTATATATTATTGGATGAGTGAATTCGTTAAAGGGAGGGATATTTTGGACATTTAGAATAGAGGGCAAGGGGGGTTGGCAGTTGGGGGGAGTGGTCCTCTTAATGTATGGACTCAATTTAAGTCAATAAAAGATTAATTTATTTTTAACAGAATGTTTAATTCAAGATTTTTTAGATATATAGTTTTTTAATTTGGATTTTATATAAATCAGGATGAGATAATGATTTTTTTTTCATTTGAGTATTGTGAGCTTATTTTACGTTTTTTTTTCAAAAACATATAAAAAGTTATATTTTTTTATTTTATTAGGTTGTTATTTTAAAACTTCTTATTTCTTTTTAAATCATAGACTTAAATTAAATAAATAATAGATTTTTTTTAGGTGGTGCCACACCTTTTTCAATATACAAATAAAAAAAATTAGTTTCTTATTTTAATAAGTTTATTAATTAAGACTATTATCTAATTAAGTTTCTTATTTTAATAAGTTTATTATTTTAAGACTTCTTATCTTTTTTTTTTAACGTAGGTTTATTTTGAATAAATATAGATTTTTTTGGTGGGGCCACCTTTTTTGAATATACAAATAAAAAATTTTGTTTTTGTTTTTATTTTAATAGATTTATTATTTCAAGATTTCTTATATAATTATGTTTCTTCTTTTAATAGGTTTATCATTTTAGACATCTTATCTTTTTAAAGGTAAATTTACATTAAATAAATAGTAGATTTTTTAGGTGGTGTCACGTTTTTTTCAATATATAAAAAATTATGTTTCATTTAAATTTTTTTTATTTTAACACTTATTATCTAATTATATTTCTTATTTTAATATGATTATTATTTTAAGATTCTTTTCTTTTTTTAAATTTAAATTTAAAATAATTAAATAAATATTTCGTAAGTGATAACTAGAAAAAAAATTAATTTGTATATATAATAATAATACATAAATAGATAGGGTTTTTAATTTGGAAAGTGCATACAAAACATTTTGGTTATGAGATTACCGACTGATTTATTTTCTACAAATTGTTTTGTATGTGTAGGAAGCCTTGTTCTTAATTCATTATTTTCGATTCATTATGCAATTATTTTGTATATGCAGGTAAAAATAATTCTTTGGACAAATAATGATTCGACAAGACACGGAAAATGCATAAAATCTCGACATAATTAGGAACAAGCTTCCTCAATTCAATTTTTTTTTGGAAACGTTGGTACCCTACTGTCAAATTATTTAACTCGAACTTATTAAAATAAGTAAAACCCCCTATTTTCACAGATTTTTACAAGAAATGCACTCTCTGAATTAAAAACCAAAATCTGAAAGGTTAGATTCTGAACCATACACCAACAAGTCACACTCATTGAAGACTTCATTTATTCCATTGTGTTAGGGTTGGTGCTCGGAGTGCCAATCTGGATCGTATTTATGTCCGATTTATGAATACGAGCAATGCCTTTTTCCATAATATTATTTATTAATGGTATAATCTCTTCTTTTATCTAATTCATTAGATTGAAACTAAATCGTTTTTAGTATTTATAACCCGATAATATATAATGTAGTGAGCGATTACAACGTAGCTTGTAATGGACATTGGGAAGTGTCACTGCTAGATATATATCATCAAATAAAATTTATGGTCAAGATTTAATGACACGGGTCGGTTAGTAAAATCTGTTGAGACCAGTACATGTCGTATATCGAACTTGGTCTGATGATTTATCCCAATGAATCATGAGTCTCGGGAGACTCGTATAGACATGTAGTGTTAACGACATATATTCCAGGATGGATTTTGATGACGCAACATTAGAAGTCTTCGACGCACTATGGCAAGATATTCCAAAAAGATATCGAAGCACATCGGTAATAAAGAGCAACGAACGTAAAAGCCAAACCTCATATGAAGAAAATTTTGTATCACTTTAGCTTAGGTCTCCATTTGTAATTTGAGTTGTTTATTTTTCGTATCTAAGCTCATTAAACATGCAACTCCATATAGATGCATTAGGATCATTTATAAAATGCATTAAACATTCAAAAATTGCATATTTATCATTGAGACAGGCACACCGGACTCCCAAACTGGCATACTGGTGGCATTCCTCTGTTTTGCATGCTTAATGGAACCGGCATGACGCTTACTGGAATCAGCATGATACTTACTTGTTTCTATACCGGTTATGCTTACCAGTTAAACTGAGAAAACATGCTTACTGGAACCGTGCTATGCCTTATCGGTTATCATAATGGTTTACATAACGGTATTGGTGCTGAATACATGCTCACTGGAACCGGGTTATGTCATACCGATTTACATACTGGTTTACAAACCGATCATACTAGGGAAATCACACTCACTGGAACCGGCAATACACGTACTGGTCTTAATATCGGTATTCATACCGGTTCAACGGGTACATTTTTAAACGTTATATGACCTTTGGGTGTCAGACCGGCATACATGTGTCCACAGACCGGCGTACCGGTCTCTAATAGGAAAGTTGGGGAAATCATTGGTATTCACTATATAAATGCCCCAAATTCAGTTTTGTATATACACAACATCTTCATACATTATTCTTGATAGCAAAAACAGTGATATACTAAAATCTTCTTAATCCAACTTATTCTCACCAATTCATAAGCTCTTACATACATTTTCATAATCATCTTAGTGAGCTTAGATATATTTGAGCAACTCATACACTATTCAATCTTTGTATCTTTCTTGTGAGTTCTCAAATAGAGTTGTAAACACAAAAATGTATTTTTCTAAAACATGTGTATTGAAATCCCTTGTGTGAGTGGTGATTACTCTCAAGGGTGGAGTTTGAGTAAAAGTTTTAAGAGAAGCCTTAGAGTAAAATCTCTTGGTTATAAAGATTGTTGAATCTAGTGGAACCTTCAAGTGCGCTTGAAGAGAGAGTAGACGGAGGCAAGTTATTTGGCTGAACCATTATAAACTTGGGTAATTTCAATTGGTGTCAGAGCGAGGTTTTTCTCAACAAAGACTTAACCGTCCGAGAAAACGATCATGGCCTCTACAAGCAGCTCGTCAAATCTTGCTGAGGGATTTTCAATGGCAAGACATTCATTCTTCAACGGAACCGATTATATTATTGGAAGATGGGGTTTTCTTACTACATTTTGGCTGTTGACACACAATCCTTCAAAGTGATCACAAGGGGTGTTAAAATGCCGATGAAGAAGGATAATAATGGTATGGAGATTCCGTCGCACTTTGAATGGACTAATGAGGAAATTGCACAAAACTTCATAAATGCTAAAGCACTTAGTCATCTCTTATGTGCTATTGATCGTAGTCAAATCAACAAACTTCCAGAATTTGGAAATGCACACGAACTATGGAAGTCTTTGGAAATGATCAATGAGGGCACAAGCCAAGTAAAAGAATCAATGATCAACTGATTCATGTGTGAATTAGACAATTTCAAATGTAATCTGGGGAAGAAATTGAGCACATGATCTCAAGGTTCACAACCATCATAAAATCTAGGTGCATTGGGGAAAACCATTGGGCAAACGATCAAGTGAATAAAATTCTTAGGTCACTCCCTACAGAATGTAGAAGCTATACCGCCTCCATCAAATTAGAAAATGACATGAACCTTGAAGTTCGATGATTTGGTTGGAAATTGCTAGAATATGAGATGGATTAAAAATGGATAGAAAGGAAGAAGAATAGAAAATAGTAAAGATAATCTAGCTTTAAAGTCAATTGCAATAAAAGAAGATAGTGAAAAGTCAAGTGATGATGATGTGGCCCTCCTTACAGAAACATTAAGAAATTCCTCAAAAATAAAAAGTTCACCAAAAGGAAATTTAGAAAAGAAGTGAGGAGTGAGGATGAAAGCCATGGAAGCAAAGAAGGGACAACTCACTTGCTTTGAATGCAAGAAACCGGGTCACAAAACGGTTGATTGTCCTTTGAAGAGATTCAAGGGAAAGGATAAAAAGAAGGCAATGAAGGCTACTTGAAGCGATAGTGATTCTAGCTCATCGGATGAAGAATATGCAAATGACACAAATAATCTTGCATTTATGGCAATTGAGGATGACCACCTCATCATCGAAAGTGAAGAAGTAAAGTTATATGATTCTTTCGAATATGATGAATTAATTAATTCATTTAATGAATTGCGTATTTATATGATTTTTTGATAAAGAAACATAAACTAGTCAAAAAAGAACATACATTGTTAGTTAATGAGCATGTCTTAATCGTAGAGAAAAATAAAATATATGAAAAAGAATTAATTTGCTTAAAGAATGAAAACGTGAAACTTGGGAATGACATATCTAGCATTGCATCTATACCATATGCAATTGTAATATCATTAAAGAAGAAAATGAGTCATTGAAAAAGAAAGTTATGGATTTAAATAATATTGTAACAAAATTCACTTTATAGGAGAAAAATCTAAATATTCTCTTGGATCTCAAAGATGTTTATTCAATAAAGAGGGTTTGGGATATAGGTCTTACAACAAAAGTACTTATTTGAAAAATCACTTTGCATCTACTTCATACTCTCAAGTTAATGCAAATATCATTTGGCATGCATGTAATAGGAAATGACATAAGATTTATGATTGCATGTATAAGAAAGAAAATGTGAAGAATGCATGGGTTCCAAAAGGAACTAAGACTAATCTCTAAGGACCCAAGAAATTTGGGTACCTAAAACTACATGATTCTTCTTGAATATGTGAGGAAGAAAAAGACTAAAGCAAAATGGTTCATCGATAATGGAAGCTCAAAGCATATGACGGGGGACTACTCAAAACTTTTCTTCTTTCACTTGCATAAAAATTTACGGATCTGTTACATTTGGTGACAACGGTAAAGGTGAAATCCTTGGGTATGGAAACATTGGTACCGGTTCCACTACTTTAATTGAAAATGTTTTACTAGTTTATGGCCTCAAGCATAACTTATTAAGCATTAGCCAATTATGTGATAAAGGTTATGAAGTTGAATTTGATACCTCTATTTGATGTATTATTCATAGGTTATAGAGATCAAAATATTTATCTATTTGACATTGGACATGACATGCATCATGAGAAATGTCTAAGTACATTAGATAACAACTCTTGGCTTTGGCATAGAAGATTAGGTCATACACACATGAAATTGATTTCCAAAATCTCCAATAAGAATTTGGTGAAATGTCTTCCAAAAGCTAAAATTTGTGAAAGATCAAGTTTGTGAAAATTGTGAGCTTGGAAAACAATATAATTCTTTCAAAACCAAAATGATTTTTCCTCCTCAAAACCCTGCAACTATTGCATATGGATTTATGTGGACCATCTAAAACCACAAGCCTTGGTGGTAAAAGCTATGTGTTTGTAATAGTTGATGATTACTCTAGATTTACATGAGTTTTCTTTTTAGCAAATAAAAATGATACTTACAAACATTTCACAATATTTTGCAATCAACTTCAAAAATAAAAAGAATCTAGCATTATTTGCATAAAAAGTGATCAAGGGGGAGAATTTGAAAATCATCTTTTTGAAGATTTTGCATACAATATGGCATAAAGCATCAATTTTCTTGTGAAAGAACACCTCAACAAAATGAGATTATTGAGCGCAAAAAAGACCATTGCAAGAAATGTCTAGAACAATGCTCAAAGAACATCACTTACCAAACTACTTTTGGGCCGAAGTGGTCAATACCGCATGTTTCGTGATCAATAGAGTGGTAGTGAGAAAAGGCCTTGATAAATCTCCTTATGAGTTATGGAAGGGCAGAAAACTAAATATTTCTTTTTTCAAAGTTTTTTGTTGTAAATGCTTTATCTTGAACACAAAGGATAACCTTGGAAAATTTGATTCTAAATTCGATGTTGGAATTTTTCTAGGATTTTCTTCATCAAGTAAAGCATATAGAGTTTATAATAAAAGAACCATGACAATTGAAGAATCCATACACATAATTTTGATGAATCTAATCAATATTATACTAGCAACAAAATTCTTGAAAGGAGAAATGATGATACTGAGAATCACTTGGAAGAGCAGTTAAATGATCTACATCTAGATGATTCCAATGATCATTAAAATTTGAGGATCAAGCACAACATGAAGGTAATAATGAACCTCCTCAACAAAATCAAGGTGATGACTCTCATTCTCTTCCTAAGGAAATTAAATATGCTAACGTTATGAGATCACACCCTAGAGAATTAATTATAGTAGGACCCTCCAAGAAAATTGTCACAAGACAC
Organism: Zanthoxylum bungeanum; assembly: GCA_019454045.1. Classification (NCBI taxonomy): domain Eukaryota; kingdom Viridiplantae; phylum Streptophyta; class Magnoliopsida; order Sapindales; family Rutaceae; genus Zanthoxylum; species Zanthoxylum bungeanum. The sequence goes on from SKCR01012365.1 coordinate 8,352, forward strand.
ACACTTAGGAATTATTGTAATAATTCTGCATTCAATTTCCCAAATTTTGCCTAAAAACCTTCTTGAAGCCGAAACATATCATAATTGGATATAGCTAAGCAAGAAGAATTAAATCAATTAAAGAGAAATAAAGTGTGGCATCTAGTTCCTAGACCTACTCATCAAAGTGTTATTGGAACATAATGGGCTTTTAGAAACAAACTTGATGAGTCTGGATTGGTTGTAAGAAATAAAACTAGATTAGTGCCCAAGGCTACAACCAAGAAGAAAGAATAGACTATGATGAAACATTTGCTCTTGTAGCTAGGCTTGAAGCCATACGCATCCTCTTAGCTTTTACGTGTCATAAAATTTTATACTTTATCAAATGGATGTGAAAAGTTCTTTCTTAATGGGTACATTATGAAGGAAGTTTATGTTGAACAACCTCTCGGTTTTGAAAATAGTGATTTACCCAATCATGTGTACAAATTAACTAAAGCACTATATGGACTGAAGCAAGCTCCTATAGCATGGTATGATAGGCTTAGCTTTTTTCTTTTGGAAAATGGCTTTGTAATGGGAAAAGCTGATACCACACTATTTATTAAGCATAAGCATGATGAAATGTTAGTAGTTCAAATTTATGTTGATGATATTATTTTTGGGTGCCACTAACGCCTCTTTGTGTGAGGATTTTTCCAATTGTATGAGTAGTGAATTCGGAATGAGCATGATGAATAGATCAAAGAAAAGACGGAGTGCTCATAAATCAAGCAAATTATATCAAGGAGCTTCTAAAGAAATTTAGGATGGAATCAAGCAAACATCATTCAACACCTATGAGTTCAACTTTGAAGCTTGACAAAATGAAGAAGGTAAAGTCGTAGATATTAAACAATATCGAGGTATGATTGGATCTTTAATATATTTAACCGCAAGTAGACCCGATATAATGTTTAGTGTTTGTATGTGTGCAATATTTCAATCTAATACTCGTGAAACTCATCTTTGTGCCGTAAAACGTATTTTTAGATATCTCTCGGGAACAATTTATTTCGGACTTTGGTACCTAAAAGAAGTAGTTTTCAATTTGATTAGCTATTCCGATGCCGACTTTGGCGGTTGTAGATTGGATAGAAAGAGTACAAGTGGTACTTGTCATATATTTAGTAATTGTCTAGTTTCATGGTTTAACAAGAAACAAAATAGTGTTGCCCTTTCCACTACAGAAGCTGAATTTATTGCGGCGGGTAGTTGTTGCGCTCAAATATTTTGGATGCAACACACATTTAGAGACTATGGGGTCGTTCTTGAGAAAACCCTCATTCTATGTGACAACACTAGTGCCATCAACTTGTCTAAAAACTGTATTCTCCACTCTAGAGGCAAACATATTGATATAAGGTATCATTTCCTTAAAAATCATGTTGGCAAAGGGGATGTAATTCTTGATTTTGTTCCGACCGATCAAAAAATGGCAGATATTTTTACAAAGCTCATTCCCGAAGAAAGTTTCACAAGAATTAGATGGGAATTAGGCATTATTGCACTACAATTAATGAAAATATTGCTTATTTCTTATTTATGAGTGTTAAATATATTTTTTTATGCATGATTCTTTTAAAAATTATTTGTTTTGAGTGTTAATGAATCTCATTAAGCTAATAAATAACTTGTGTGAGTCATTAAAAATACTCGAAAATTAATTTTGGGCCATTTTTATCGATAAAACTCCTCATATACCCTTCGCGGCCCTTATGGGACCGGCATATCGTCTAGGATTGCCCTTATCGGTCTGGTTTCTCGCTTACCGGTCTACGAGACCGGCATACTGATAATTAAATCGGTCTCGCGATTTAAAGAGCCCAAACGATTTTATTCACCATTATTCGCGGCCCACTTCCTCCATTTCGTCCAAAACTCTCCCAAATCCCTCTCAAATCCTCTCGTTCTTGACTCTAATCCACTCATACGACATTTTCGTTCATTCTATCATTAATCGTGGTAATTTTTCACTTCATTTACTCCTCAATTCTCTGTTTTTTATTGAATTTCTTAAGCTTTGAAACCCCAAGTTTTCAATTCGTAGATTCGGTATTTTGGTTTGATTTTTTCTTAAATTTCTTGTTCAAAATCACTAAAGGGCGTGCTTAGAAACCATATCTGTCACTGTTTTCCGCTAAAATTCATCATTTTTTTTTAAAAAACCCCAAATTTTTACCTAAATTACACAAAAGCCCCAATATTTTGTCAAAATTGCAAAACAAACCCTGCCTTTAATCCCGATCTTTACTTCACTCAGGATCATTTCAAAAGTTTACAATGACCATATCAAACGGAAAGTCCTATATAAACCATATTTTTGTAATCCGACTGATTTAGCCGACTTTCCGTGTATCTAAATCATCGAGCATCATGAACTAAGTCATTTCTGTAAATTGACCGATCTCATTTTTCCCAATCTTGTCAAAGTATTCTACGCCAATTTGGAATTCCTTTCCAGTACCCTTGGAGCCTTTCGCACTTTTTTCAACGGTACTCAATTTACTGTCACTCCAAATTTCATTAATCGCATCCTCCATACTCCAAACAAACTCGTCTGTGCCTCCTCTCATCAAGCCTTATATCAACTTGAATGCATCTCTGGGGCTCGTGTTATAGAATTTGTGCAAAGAGACGGACTTGTCCCACATCCATTTCCTAACGTAAGAAGGTTGACTTGAGCTTCGATATGCAAGTCTTCACAGAGATCATCCAATGTATCTACTTACCTCGTAAAGACCACATTGACACCATTAACCTACTGGATGTTTGGGTTATGGGGTCCTTAGGGTTAGATATTCAACTAGATATAGGTTTTCTTGTTTGCCAATACATGCAAACCGCTCGTGCTCATCCTCAACAAAGTCTTCCTTATGGGTCTTTTATCACTCAAATTCTCCACAATTTCATGTCGACATCAGCCCCGATGAGCCATCATTCCCTGTCATTCCCCTTCAAAAAATACTCTAACCATTTTTCACACCATAAGCAATGGGAAAAAATCAACAGGTGTTTGGAGAATGAAAACCAAAAGCAAAGCTCCAGAAGCCTCCGATTCCAAGAGATCAAACACGGTTAGTATTGAGGATTATGATGATGAACAGGACATTCCGGCAACTAAAGGAGCCAGACCTTCTCACTCCAGACTATCTGAAGACAAGTGCCACAACTTAGTTATGGATCGACTTGACTCCATCGCTTCCAGTCTCCACACTTTCTCCACCTCATTCACTGACAATCTCAAAGCTCTCTCCACCTCCTTCACCTACTTTAGCACTCGGGTTAACCAGGGTCTCGACACCATGGAAGCGACGATCAATACACTGCGTGGCAATCTATAGCTTCTAGATTTGGCCTACATTTTGTTTTACCTTCTGAAAACTGTGACATGTATTTTGAATATATTTTAATGAAATACCTACTTCTCTAAATTGTGTCAATTATTGATCTTTGCATGATTTTTATATGATATGGCATGATTCGTATTTACTTATTTTATCATTTCGCTTAAATTTTACTTCTCCAATTTCTTTTGATAATGTCAAAGGGAGAAATCATACAAATGAAATTAAAACTTGTATTATTGTAGGCATTGCATTTTCGCATGTGAAACCCGATGATGAGCCTCATTTGGAGGCACTACCTTTTGAGTCATGAAAGCCGCGGGATACGGATATCGGAAGGGGAAATTCAGGATAAACAAGCTCACTGTCTTCGTTGTGCTGCGTTCGTTACTTCGTTCGAACCTCGTGCAGATTGCGGACGTTCGTGCCGCGTGCGATGAGGCGTTCGAACGGAGCCGGTAATTCTGGTTTTGCTGCTAGCCTCACACCCCAGCCCATTTAGCTCCCCAAAGCCCATAAAACACATCCCAAATTAAATAAATAAATATTAAATTAAATATTAAACATTAAAATAAAACATTTAAACCATTTACCAATTAAAATAAACAATTACCAACTTAAACTAAAATCATGCCCAAATTAAATATGTTATACACCTAAATTAAAAGATAATATACCAAATTAAAATCAATCATAACCAATTAAAGCCAATCTATATTTGACTTCCTAATCTAAAGATACTTACCAATATAAAATATTGTATTCCTAAACCAACACAAATTAAATATTACAACTTCCTAACTTAATTATTTTGTCCCCCCTCAATCTAATCCTTTCTTGTTGAACACAAAATCAATCCTCTTTTTGATGACAAAATCCCTTCCTTGTGACACAAGGCCTAAACCCTACCTCTCCTCTATATAAACATGACTAAACAAGGCCATCCCCCCTCTGGAATCTCTCTAGCTTATACACCCAATTCACACAAGAATTATAGCAAGAAATCCTAGACATCACAGCAATCATATCACTCCCTTGA
>SKCR01012366.1:0-12727 GCA_019454045.1 Zanthoxylum bungeanum
TTTTATTAGTATGTTAATACTTTTATTCTAAAATTTGTTGTTAATATATTTATTTGTTAATACTTTTATTCTTCAATTTATTTGTTAATACTTTTATTCTTAAATTTTTTATTTTTTGGTAGCATCATTATTCTTGAAAGTAAGATGTTGGATTTATCTCTTAATTAGAATGATGATAGCATCATTATTCAAGGTAATTTTTAAAAAATACAAGAATTAATTGTGCCTCATTTTTCAATCCTTTATGAATTGCATGTGTTCCCTGGAGTCACAGTTTACACCCTAGCACTTCATACTATTTGTTGGATAGACTAGTTTTTTTTTTTTTTCACTTAAGTGGATGAAAATATATTTTAAATATAATAATCCGTAAACCGAACCGAACCAATCCGTAAACCGCTGGTTTAAAAAATTTTCAATCCAAACCAAACCGTTATTTAATGGTTTGGTTTGAGAGGTAAAAAATCCGAACCGTAAAATATGGTTTGGTTCGGTTTTTAGCAAAAACCGAACCAAACCGAACCGCGCCCACCCCTAACAAATACATATATTCATGACATGTGTCAAAAACTCATTTGATAATTAATTAATGTGTATCTAATCAAATTATGTATCAAATATAAATACACAATAATTATTAAATGACCAAAATTCCCTAATGCATGTGTTATGGTTTAACCGTTTAAACAATTTGAATTAATTCATTTAATCCGATGAAGTATTATGAATAATTTGTATTATTCATAATGCGTTGCCCAAGTGCTCAACGAGTACACTTCATATTGTGTTACTCTCTAAGTTTTGGTTTATCCATCACTAAATCCAATTTCGTGTCCATAATTCACCCACTCATGAATTATGATGACCACAGATAATCTCGCTAAACTATGCAAGTCAAGGTCATTGCATACATATAATCCCTTTGTCATAGGCTATCCATATTATACCTGAGATATAGATAAGAACGTCAAATCTGTTCAGTATAACATAGTCGACTTTCAATTTATGGTCTCTAAATAACACTCGGAACTGATTTCTGTAGTTATACCACGGCCATGGATTAACTAGATCGTAAACACATGTAGGATGCCTATGCCTTGTACATAGGACTGATGGATTCTATCTTGATATGCATTGGATATCATGAGCATCAGTCCACACCCAACGAACAAGCGGAGGTCTGATCTAAATAGATCGGTGACGTGACTGCCGTCAAAGTGTGGATGATAACTCATATATCCCACTGTGGTATCTCAAGTCGAATGACCACTATGCTCGCTCAACTCGAGAATATTGCTATTGATGTTGGTGTACCATCTATTAGGATATCTTCAGTGTGTCGTTCAGTGTTTATCAAATAAATGCCTACATGTCTATTAGAGTCTCCTGAGACTAATGGTTCATTGGGATAAACCATCAGACCAAGTCATGATATACGACATGTACTGGTCTCAGCGGATTTTACTAATCGACCCATGTTAGTAAATCTTGACCAGGAACTTTATTTAAGGATATACATCTTATAGTGCGCTTCCAATATCAATTACAAACTATGTTGTAACTGCGCACTACATTGTAAATTCTAGGGTCTTTGTCTAATATACAAGTATCACTAAACCAGATTTTTATTCAATCTAATCGCAATTAGATATCTAATCGTAATTAGATTGAATATTTGTATGAAAGACAAGAGGTTCTACTAGTAAATAAGTAATATTATGGAAAATTGAATTGCTTGTATTCATGAATCAGACATAAATACGATCCGGTTTGGCACTCAGAGCACCGACCCTAACATAAAATCCCAACAAGAAATTTATATTTTGGCCCAAGTTATTTCTCTTTCTAGAAAACACATACATTCAAGATTGCTCTAGAATTATTTTGGGCGTGTTTTAGAGATAAGCAAAAATTGTGAAACCCTCACTTTGACCCTCTTCCCCCCAGCCAAAAAATTGAAGAGAGAAGAAGAAGAAGAATTTAGTTTCCTTGCAAAAATTCCAAGATAATCTAGACCAATCCATCACCAAATCAAGTTTAGGAAGGAGGGAAGGAGGACTTGAGCATTTATTTAGTGGAAAATTGTCATTGTTTGAGGTAGGGAAATTCGACCCAAATCTTAATACATTGAGTTTTAATGCTTCAATGATTGTGGTATGTTTCTATTTTGAGTTTGATGATGATTGGATGATTATTAAGTTAATAATGTAATTCTTTATGAAACCCCGAAATTTAAGGAATCTCTAAGCATTGAACTAAGTTAGGTCTAGGGAATGGATGTTGTGAAGATGTTAAAAGGAAATATTGATGATGATTTGTATACTTCTTATTGTTATGGAATGGGTGGTATTATAGAATTTGAGAGTGAAGATGGAGAATTGGTGTAGGCCCTGAAAATGAGCTAGCGTCAGGACGCAAAGCCCTTGGAGTCACGATGCGAAACATATGATACTATCTGCCAGTTTTGCTCGTGAGACCATCGCGACGCTCGTGGGCTGGAGTCACGACGTAGAAACATAGGAAGTTCATTGCCTCAATTCTGAATTTGTATGATTCGCGACGCCAAGCAATTAGCGTCCCGACGAATGTGGGACTCACGACGCCTAGCCCTTTGTATCGAGATGTGTAACCATCAGATGCTCACTGCCCTAGCTAATTTCATGAGCATTACGAAACCTTGGGCCAGTGTCGCGACACGTGACCTATTTTTTCCAAGATCATTTTTATCCATTATAGTTTCACCCTAAGACGTTAGAGGGCATCATAAAGGTCTTTTGTAAGAGTATGTACATGCATTACATTTTCTTTCTTATCAATTGTAAGGGTGACCAGTGCTTACACACGCGTATAACGCAAGCGCACGTATCGTTCAAGTAGTATAAAAATATCGATCCCACGAGGACTTAATATCTAATCTATTAATTTTATGAGGTTAAATGATTACTAGTATCTAACAGGTTGTTTGATTGATTTGAAATGGTGACGATTCTAAATTTAAAAACAAGTAAATAAAATTGTTCGAAAGTAGGTTTGAAGAAAGTTCAATATTAAAAACTATCTAGGGTTGTGATTTCTTCCAATATCATTTTAAAGATGAAGTTGTTATCTTAAAGTTTGGTAATATATTGATTTATTAACCTGGAACACTAAATTATGTGTAAGCCTCTGTCGATGGTCAGACACAAATACCCAATTTAACCCAATTTAACCATATGTCTATGTCAACCAAATTATCTGGATTCATTAAGTTTAAGTTCCAATTATGGCTACCCCCGCCCGACAGGTATATGTCTATCCTGTAAGGAAATCTATTAAAGGGTTATCTATCCTCAAGGAAGATCGTGGACTATTGAGTCTAAGGTCTTAAACTTGAAATCCCTATGTCTAGTTCATTTTAAGTTTCCCAGTTCAATTTTATTAATGGCCAGTTAATGAAAAAATATTAAGATTAAGACTCAATAAATAAATCTTTATATTACCCAAGCTATAATCTAACCCCTTATAAACCGGTGATATTGGATTTCATCACAACCCCAGATAACTGGCTTAGTTACGACACATATTTACGGGTAGTAAAAAAAACTTAAATAAAATAAAAGACATAAAGTAAAATACTGAAAATTAAATACTGAAAATTAAATACTGAAAATAAATGCTGAAAGTAAATGCTGAAATTAAATACTGAAAATTAAATGCTGAAAGTAAATTACTGAAAAGTAAATTGCTGAAAGTAAATTGCTGAAAGTAAATTGCTGAAAGTAAATTACTGAAAAGTAAAAACTGAAAATTAAAGAAAGAAAAGTACTGTGCGTAAAAGTAAATTGCGGAAAGTAAAAACTGAAAAGTAAAGAAAAGAAAGTGCGAAAGCGGAAATTAATTACTGAAAGCTGTAAATAAATAAATAAGATACAATCTTGTTAGTATTCTTAAGGAATTCCTTAGAAGAAAGTATGAATTTTACAAATGAAATGGCTTGGTATTTATAGGCAAAATTTTGCCTCCATCAAATCATCCACCAAATCAATTATTAATTGCTCCACTAATTGCTCCACCAAATCCATTATTAATTACTCCACTAATCTTTTATCATGTTTGGTGATGATTTGATAATTTTTATTATTTATTTATTAATTTATTTTTTTCTTTGAAAATGATTGAAAGTGACTTTAATAATTACACACAACACACTTCTGGATATTTCATCAATTTCGGGCATGACATGGTCAGAATTAGAAATTATTTTGTCTTTCAAAGCTGTAGATCTTTGAGTCGCCTTTAATCTGGAACTTGAATCAGCTCAATCCGATATCTGAGTAAAAGGTTATGCCCAAAATACGACAGATGCGCAAAACTGGAATTTCCAAAACTGCACTTCGTCAAAAACGCCCTTTCAAGTTTCCAATCTCCAAAATTAAAATATCAAGTCCAATAATTGCCCTTAGTTGACCCATATTTCGTCCTAAATGATTTCATTGAGATCCGATATTATTTTATCTGCAAAATAAACTAAAACGCATCAAAATGTTCATCAAACCCGAGAAACTAAACAAAATATTAAGTTAAAGGGGCGGTAAATATTGATATATTTTCCGCTCATCACACCTCCAAACCTAACATTTTGCCAGTCCTCGAGCAAATCAATAAAATAAAATACAAGAAACAATTAAAATTAAACTAAGCCACTTTCGTAGGGATCACGGTTGCATTTAGCATATGCAACAAGCCTTTAAACCCCTAGGTGTCCCTAGTGGACGAGTTATAGTCTCGTGAGGGCTTACAACAACGATACCCACAAACGTTTTACAAAAGTAAAAAGGTAGTGAAACTAATGCACACAAAAGCAAAAAGACAAGAGAAAAGAGAATAAAGAAGTTAGTGACTAATCAGTGAAACTTCTACTCCAAATCAATAGATGTTTTGTTTCATTCTAAATTACCGAATAAGTAAATTCTCCGATTATTTTTACCATTCTCCATATACACAGTCGACAAAATATTAATCAACTCATTTTTGCCCACAACAGTCATAAGTGCAGTTGATAAGAGAGTAATATTTTTGTCCTAAAGTTCTATCAGATTTCACACCTTTTTGTAACAATGGAATAATTTTTCTGATTTTTCAGATTTTTTCTTTGATTTTTCTATATTTTTATTTATATACAATATCTTCCATCTATGTAGCGAGTGTTGGGTCGGTGGCTCCCAAACCAGTTGGCTTTAGGGCATCAGGTGTTAAGACACCCCTACGAACTTAATTACTCAGACTTCAGATATATATATTTTTACAGCATCTTTGATCCATGTAATGAGCTTTGGGCCAGTGACTCCCAAACCAGTTGGTTTTAGGGCACTAGGTGTTAAAACACCCTTACAGACTTAATAACTCGGATCTCAGACGTTTTTTGTTTTTTTTTTTTACTCCATTGCTTTTTGAGATGCTTCCTCTAATTAAACTAGAGCACTGAATATTACAAACTTTTCAATTTTAGCTCATGTCCGTATGTTACTATATATGTTGATAATACCTGTCAACTGAGCATATGAAGATCTATTTTAGTCCGTTTTATGGAGAATTCACAATTAAATAATTCAAAAGGAAATAAACAAAAATTAACTTATTTCGAAAATAGGCTTGAGATACGTCTCAGGAGTGGAAACTCCTTACTCAGCTATCTCTTAACAATTTCACCCTTTTAGTCAAAATAAAAACACAAAAACGCAAAATATTTTGTAATTTTTGAAAAATTTTCAATTTTTTTGTATTTTTCGAAAAATTTTGGACTAAAAATAAAAACAACACACAAACTAAAAACAAGGTACTGATCAACTAATTCCCTCCCCCAAACCTAAATGAGACATTGTCCCCAATGTCTTAAAAAATAGAAGAAGAGTTTAGAAAATAATACTTGGTTAGCTGAAATTCTACAGGAAATTAAAGGTTAAGATCCAGATTAATCCTACGCCTCTTACCACGATCGTCCTCAGACCAATTTATCTTTGAAAGGATAGGGTCAACTCGTGGTTCATAGGCTATGAGTTGGTCTATTAGATCCGGAGCAGTTCTGGCAGTAAAGAGGAGTTCTTTCAAAGGTTTTGACACTAACCCATTTCTCCGGGCATCATCAAGAAACACACAAAGAAAGTCATAAAATCCATCAACGTTGTACATCCCAATTGGTTTCTGGTGTATGTTCAGGTTCGCCCAAGATAGTAAAATAAAAATTTCCTCCAATGTACCCAAGCCACCTGACAAAGCAATAAAAGCATCAGCACAGTTAATCATTTCTACCAAACGTTCAGACATACCTGGCACGATCAGTTCCTCTCCGTTTGATGGTTCAATAAGATTTGCTTCTGCCAAGGGTTTTGGGATGATTCCCAAAACGTGACTGCCTCCTTCCTGTACAGCTTTTGAAACGATCCCCATAAGTCCAAGATTGCCTCCGCCATATATTAAGTGCATATTTCTTGCAGCTAAGACTCGACCCAATTCTTGTGCTGCTTCTACGTATTGTGGCTTAACACCAACACTACTACCGCAAAACACATAGATGTTTTCAACTCGTCTTCTTGAAGTGGCTTCCATTTTTTATATGTATTTCTTTCTCAACTCTGGATGCCTTCAAAAGTACAATGACGGGCTGAATTTATAGTACCTGAAAAGGGTGAGTAAAAATAGCACAAGTATCTTCCAGAGGACGATTAATAGCGAAATAATATCGTGATAGTCAAAAAGGTCTTGATCCTGTCGGAGAAAATAAAAGAAAACAACAAAACAAATCACAATTATTAAGAAAAGACAAAGAGATATAATATTTACAAGAAAAGTAACGGCTTGATTGACGTCTATGCGTCAGGGACAAGCTTCACATCCAATTTTCTTATAAACTGGCAAACAGGGTCTTTTTGAGTCAGATTCCCAAAACTTAATTGTTGTCTTTCTTTTTGGAATTGTGTATGTAATTTTCAAATGGCTATGTGAACATATCCACTGGGATGCGTCTCAAGAGTTAAAGATATATCATCTAAAGACTCCTTACTCAATCCATCCCTAATGAATTTAATTTTGTCTTCGCGATTATCAGACACCATTCCTAAAGAACGACAACGAGTATTGCAATTCCAGCGTGCACATTTGTAACAAACACCTATTTGTTTAGCTCTACGTTTCTTTGCATAGGTGCTTCTTCCAAAACCAGGCAGATGTGAAATAAAAGAGTCAGAAGACGCACCTGCCAATCGAACTCGTGCTTCAATTACCCAACGAATGTAATTAGGAATACCTTTGATCATCAGTAGTCTCATCCGTTCCAAGCGAGCTTTGTAGACTTTCATCAGAGATTTTTGAGGGAGAGAAGGAATTGCTTGTGAAGATTTGCGAGAGCTTCTTCCATCGTGAAATGACTAAACCTGCAAAAATTAAACACACAAAAATAAAACACACCAGATCACAATATATACAAAAATTGCATGGGTTGCCTCCCTGCGAGCGCTAAGTTTAAAGTGAAGGGGTTATTTAGAGGTTAATCCGGTAACGCAGCGGAAGCGGTGAAAATACAATTTTCAGATTTCAAAACTTTTTCTTGGATAAATTAAATAAACATATTTATTTAACATTCCAATAATCAAATTATGAAAAATAAATTCAATAAAACATTTTTAGGTGAATTTACCGAAATACCCTTGCTTTGTATTTTTGTCCGTTTTAGTCCGAAATTGATCCAATCAATTTTGAATGATTCTAAATCATTTCTAAGATGAACTTATGATGTTCAAAACATCAAAAACCAAAGCAACCAAAATCCCCATTTTCTCTCTCAAAGCCGAGAGCACCAAATGGTGCCCAAGTTGACCATTTGGTCATTTCATGCTTCAAAACTCATCCAATGAAATCCAATCAACATGAAACTTTGCATGCATCATATACACACCCAAATGCTCAACATATATGAAAACCCCCAAATTGGAATTAGTTAGAAACCCTAATTTTTCAATTTCCACAAATTGGACAAATTAGGCTAATACATTAAATCAAATGTTTCAATCATCAATCTTTCATCCAATTCAAGTCTCAACACAATGGAAACAACTCAAGATCAAATCTAGGTCATTTAAGAGTGGGTCAACAACTCTAGAATAGCAACTTGGTTTCATAAACCTTACAGAGTGTTTATTACTACAATATTTAAACACTTTATTCATTACACATGCTCTACAACTTCACCAAACTTTCCATCACCAAAACATAAAGAATAAAGAAAGAAATAACCTAAGGATATCATATATGGAAGCCTAGATGCTAAGGAATATTTTCCTTACTAATAGTAAGTTGGAGAAAACTTACTAAAATCAAGCTTTCCTGGTTTTTCTTTTCTTTCTCAAACTTCTTCAAGCTTTCTTCAATGGTTTTCTTTTTGATAAAGTGTATTAGGTTTTTTTTGATAAATGAAATGAAAATCAATTTATATTGTGTAACAATTACACCTTGGCCGAAAATGCAAGACCAAATTCAACAATTGTAATTTCAATTTCATTTCAATTATATTAAATCAACTTGCATAAATATCTTCTAAACTACTTTATTGGATATTTATCTTGGTCAACAATTGCAACTAATGTCATTTACTTTAATTATCCTAACATAAGATATTATATTTTAATTAATTTAATCATTTAACAATTAAATAATTAATTAATTAATCAAATACAAATATATTAAATATATGTATAATATTTACATTAAATATTAAAAACTATATTCATTTAGGAATAAGTCAAATAACTCATTTTGACTATTAATTAATGTGTATTTAAATTAATCAAGTATTAAATGTAAATACACAATAAATATTAAGTAAATGACTATCTAGTGTCTTAGCATGTATCTTGCGTTTAACCATTAAACGACTTTATAAATAATCAATATTATTTATTTATGTTGCTCTAGTGCTCAACGAGTATGTTTCATTATTGAGACCTCTCTAGGTTCAGGTATATCCGTCACGAAATCAAATTTCATGTCCATAATCTATCCACCCGTAGATTATGACGATCACAGATAATCTCGCTAAACCATACAGGTCGAGGTCATCGCAAATGTATAATTCCTCCGTCACAGGTATCCGGATAAATCCCAGAGATATAGATATGAACGTCAAATCTCTATCGGGATTATCCAGTCGACTATTCTATTAGCAATCTCAAAAAGAACGTTTAGAACTAGCTTCTAAACTTACCACGGGCCCATGGTTTTATCTGATTGCTAATCATATGGACTAACTATGCTCTGGTACACAGAACTGACGGATCCTATCTTGATACACATAGGACACCCTGAGGATCTATCTACACCCAACGAACAGGCGGAGGTCTGATCTGAATAGATCGGTGACGTGACTGCCATCTAAGTGTAGAAGATGTCTCATGTGCCCACAATGGCATCTCAAGTCTAAGAATCACAAGTGCTACTCAATCCAAGAAGATTCTTATTGACGCTGGTGTACCATCCATTAAGAATCTTCGGTGAGTCGTTCAGTGTTTATCCGCTATAAACAACTACACGTCTATACTAGTCTCCAAGACAATGGTTCATTGAGAAACCATTGGAATCATATATTCCAGTATATGACATGTACCGGTCTCAACGGTTTACTATACTGACCAAGTAGTGTAAACCTCGACCAGGAACTGTCTGAGAATGACAACGTCATGATACGACTCAATGTCCGTTGCGACGCTTTTGCAACTGTATCATGACTAATCATTCTAGGGTCATTACGTCTTTACCATACAAAAGAATAGATTATATTAAAGAAACTGCATATATTATTAATAATAATAATGTTTTACAGAAGTATTTAACAAAATACAACCGGGAATTGGCGCTCAGAGCACCAACCCCTACAAAATCTCCCACTTGCTCTAGTGCCAATATCGATTGTATCTAATACCCATCGACTCCACATGTTTATCAAACAACTTCGGAGGTATGGCCTTCGTCAGCGGGTCTGCTACGTTGTCTTCACTCGGTACCTTGCACACGACAATATCCCCTCGCGACACGATCTCTCGAATGATGTGGTACTTGCGTTCCACATGCTTCGACTTCTGATGCGCCCTCGGTTCCTTTGCTTGCGCAATGGCTCCAGTATTATCACAGTATAACGGAATCGCATTCTCGATACTTGGGACAACTCCCAATTCTGTGATAAAGTTCTTTATCCACACAGACTCTTTTGCGGCTTCAGAAGCTGCAATATATTCCGCCTCAGTGGTGGAATCAGCTGTAGATCCCTGTTTGGAACTCTTCCAATACTGCACCTCCGTTAAGGGTAAAGACAAATCCAGATGTAGACTTTCTATCATCGGGATCCGATTGGAAATCGGAGTCTGTATACCCATTAACCTGCAGTTCGTTTCCTCCATATATTTAACTTATCCTTAGTACCTCTAAGATACTTTAGGATATGTTTAATGGCCATCCAATGGTCATTACCTGGATTGGACTGATATCGACTGGTTACGCTAACAGCGAAACCGATATCAGGCCTCGTACATAACATGGCATACTTATGCTACCCAAACACGAAGCATAAGGTTGGTTAGACATTCTAACCTTCTCATCTTCTGTTTGTGGACACATCTTCTTAGAAAGATGAATCCCATGTCTGAACGGTATGTTTGCTGTCTTACAGTTACCAAAGCTATACCGTTCCAAGATCTTATCTACGTACGTTGATTGGGATAACCCAATCAGCCTCCTTTGTCTATCTCGATAGAGTTTTATCCCTAAAACATAGGAAGCTTCTCCCAGGTCCTTCATGGAGAAATTCTTACAGAGATATGCTTTAACGCTTTGCAACATACCTAAATCATTCCCAATGATTAGGATGTCATCAACATACAGGACTAAAAATACGACCATGCTCCCACTGGCCTTCTGATACACACAGGATTCTTCCGAATTCTTAAGAAAACCAGACGATCTGATAATCTCGTCGAATCGAAGATTCCAACTTCGTGTGAAGCTTGTTTAAGTCCATAAATGGACTTCTTAAGCTTACAAACCATACCGAGGTTTGGCTGGATGTGAAACCTTCGGCTGTTCCATATAGATTTCTTCATCAAGAAACCCATTTAGAAAAGCCGTTTTGACATCCATTTGCCAAATCTCGTAGTCATGATACGCAGCTATAGAAAGCAAAATCCGGATAGACTTAAGCATTGCCACCGGCGAAAAAGTTTCATCGTAGTCGACGCCAGGTCGCTGCGTGTAACCTTTTGCTACCAGTCGGCCTTGTTTGTAAGTTTCAACCTTACCGTCAGGCCCGCGCTTCCTCTTGTAAACCCATTTACAACCGATAGGAACAATTCCTTCGGGAAGCGGAATCAAGTCCCAAACTTGATTTTCATGCATTGAATCTATCTCGGATTTCATGGCACTTTGCCATTTCACGGAGTCGATGTCCAACATCGATTCTCTATAGGTGAAAGGATCGGTCTCTTCAACTAAGAGAACATCCAGACTCTTTTCTTGTATCAAATACAAGCGTTCAGGAGGTCTAGATACCTTTCCGACCTACGGAGTGTGTGTGTTGAAGGTCCTTCATCTACTTGAACTTCAGGTTCCTCCGTTGGTTCGTTGTTTTCAGGTTGGACTTCATCAAGTTCAACCCGTCTATGATCACTTCCTTCTGACAAAAATTCTACTTCTAGAAATTTTGCGAAGCGAGCTACGAAGACATTTCGATGCTCGGTATCATAGAACAGATATCCCCTCGTATTTGAGGGATTTCCAACAAACCTAAACTTTTGCCCTCGAGGCGAAAGCTTACTTTGCTGAGTCACCCTGACATAGGCAGGACAACCCCAAACCTTAATATAATTAAGATTCGGTCTCCTACCGAACCATATCTCATACGGTGTCGTAGGAACAGCCTTTGAAGGAATCTTATTCAAAAGATGTGCAGCTGTTAAGAGACAGTAACCCCATAAGTAATAGGGCAAATCTGTGAAACTCAACATCGATCGGACCATATCCAATAAAGTCCGATTTCTCCTTTCAGATACACCATTGTGCTGGGTGTACCTGGAGGAGTATATTGAGCGAGAATCCCATCTCCTTCATATAATCCATGAACTCACCACTCATATATTCACCGCCTCGATCTGATCGAAGGCATTTAATATATTTACCAGTTTGTTTTTCTACTTCATTTCGGAACTCTTTGAACTTTTCAAAGGTTTCCGATTTATGTCGCATCAAATACACATAATCGTACCGTGATAAATCATCGGTAAAGGTAACGAAGTACGAATAACCACTGTGAGCAGTTTGACTTAGTGGACCACATACATCAGAATGTACGAGTTCCAGTAAGTTAGTGGCACGGTGTCCAACACCAGAAAATGGGGCCTTGGTCATTTTACCCTGAATACAGGATTCACAAGTTGGATAGGACTCAATGGTAAGATCTGATATCAAACCATTCCTAACCAATTGGGTAAGGCGTTTAACGCCAATGTGACCAAGTCTCATATGCCAAAGTTCAGTATTATTAATTTCAGGTAATCTACGTTTATTAACTCCAGTATTTAATATATCTTTAGAAGTTTGCAATGTATAATGACCATGCCGATTTGGACAACTAAGGATCTGAATATTATTTCTATCATATAAATACAAAGAACTATTCTTAATATTCATACAAAAGCCTTCTGTATCAAGT
>SKCR01012367.1:0-12782 GCA_019454045.1 Zanthoxylum bungeanum
TTATAGACTTTGGCCAAAGCCAATCACCTATGGTGGATCGCATCAGTTGTAAAGAATCGTGGACATGTCGACATGAGGTGTGCGCCTTGGAAACTTGACGGTATATTCTATGTTTCCTAAGCACAACTCGGATAGCCTACGACGGAGGGATTGTTAAACATATGTGATGACCTCGACTTATATAGTTCAGAAAGGTCGTTCGTGTTCTTCGCGAATTCGAAGGTGGCCGAATTGCATACATATTAGCTAGGCTTATATGACGAACGTGTCTTAACTTAGAGAGTCCCAATATGAAGTGTACTCGTTGAGCACTTAGGTAGCCGATTAATTTTGATTAAAGATAATAATCGATATTATAATTATCAACTAAGATAATCAAGTGTTATTGGATAACATGATTATTTACTTTGACCTAATTGGATTAATTGGAAAATTACACAAGGGCTTAATTGTAAAATCACAATTATCTCTACCATTTGAGGATATTATGGTAATTGTAAGTATGTAATAATAGTTGGTTTTGGCTTGATTTAATTGGATTAAATCAAGGTGGCAAACATTTAACTAATCAATTTCCTAATCCTTGGCTTGATTTAATTTGATTAAATTAAAGTGGGAGACAATGGAGATTAGTCACACCTAATTATACATATTTGGACAAATTAGATTAAGCCCATTTAAAAGTTGATTACAACTTTTATTAATTAAAAATTACCTAAGTTTTGCTATAAATAACAAGCTTTATGAAGGTTTTAATTACAAGTACAAATACAAGAAAATTCTTAGAGAGATTAGCCTAAATTAGAGAAGTGTTTAGAGAAGCTTGTGAGGTCTTTACAATATTTCATCTAGGAGAAATCAATATTGGATCTTGAAGTGAAGTTTGGCGGCATTGGAAACAAGATTGGATCTTGAAGTCAAGTTTGCACACCTTGGAGGTTCTCCAACAATTTCAACAAGGAGAAGTAGATTGGATCTTGCATCAAGCTTACTAGGTAATGTTTGATCTTCTCCTAAGTTATGTTCATTTGTGTATTAGATGCATGATCACATAGCTTAATGTTGAAATAAGGCTAATCAATTGTGTTAGGATACTTTAGAAGTATAAACACAACATGATTAAAATTTAGGTCAAAGATGTTCATGTTGGAAATAGAACAATTAATAAGAGTTTGGAACTCTAGATTAAAGCTTAGAGTTATGGCTACCATTCTAAAATCACTTGACCACCTTTGTGTGACTTAGAATTATTCACGAGACATTTCTTATTGGGATTCTAATTTGGTTTGTATATTGGATTCAAAATTTACGCAAGTGCGTATTTAGAATAAATTTATGTTTTTGTAAAAATATTTGATATTTTGAAAAACTTGATTTTTATTCTATAACATGTGTTGATGTTGGTTTTGAAATTAAAAATTAATTTTTGGTATTTTTGAAGTGTTTAGGGAGAATCGGAAGTGATTAGGGTAAAATACCTTAATCCCTTCAGCTCAGTGGAAAGTGAGCTAAAGGAGAAAAGAAATTAAAAAAAAAAAAAACAATGTCTGTTCAAAATTAACAGTTTTCGCTCATTTTTGAGCATCCGGACTCCGATTCAGCCTCAGTTTTTTCCTATACACTCGTAATGGAATATAGTATTTCATTAAATAATTTAAAATTACACCCATACTTGATATCCATGGGTTAGACCTATTTTCACTGCCCGGGGCACCGATCCTACCCTAGGGGTTCCACAACTGCCCCCAACAACATTTGGATTTTGAAGGCCAGAAACTTGAAAGGGCATTTTAACGGTGTACAATTTCAGAAATTTCAGCTTTGTGCAAGTTTCATATTTTGTCCATAATATTTTACTCTAGTATCGGATTGAGACGATTCCAGTTTCAGATGAATGAAAACTCAAATATCTACAACTTTTCTCTTTACAAGATATTCTATTTCTGATACTTTCAAGGTCGAAATTGGTGAAGAAACCAATTTATGTTGCATGTAATTTTAATTATTAGAAAATAAAGTAAAATAAATAAATAAATAAATGTTTAAATGTCACAATCCACCTTTAGGTGGATTTTGACAAATGTTTGCAAATTGATCAATAAAATTAAAAAGAAAAAAAAGAAAAAAATTAAATTAGTAAAAGTTTATTATTTATATTTGATTTGGAAAGTTGTAATTAATAATTGAGGGATGAGCACTTCTATTATAAATAAAGGTTATCACCTCTCATTTTCTCCATACTTCTTTCATTTTTTCACTTGAAAAATTTAGAAGAAGTGTCTTGTGTGTTTTATTTTCTTGTAATTTTTTTCTTTCAGTAATAAAATTATGTGTGTTTTTATTCAAATCATGAGTAGCTAATTCCATTCTGATGGGGTAAATTGTGAAACTCTAAATATGAAGAATATAAATTAATATTACTTATATTATAATATATGAATTGTAATCTAAAAACTAATATTTAATCTTCTCTTATATTTGAGTGTCTTGATTCGCTGTGAGAATCAAATCTTGGTTGACACAGTTAATACTTTACCCTATATTATATGAGAGAGTAATTTAAATATGGACTAATTATTGACAAGTTTCGTTACCGCTTTTATAGCTGGTTTTATATATTTGACATAATTGAGTACCTAATTTGACTTGTTATAGATAAATATTATCACCGCCTTTATGACCTGTTTTATATGTTTTGGCATAATTAACTCATGAAGTAAATTAACTAGGTAATAATGACAATTTATATATTATAAAAAGTAAGATCTCTCTATATTTAAATTATTAAGAGTGGATCCCCTAACCCCCAGCATTTTAACTTATTGTTATATCTAAATTTAAAATTGTCCATTACTTCAATCAAGTCTTTATATTTTACTGAATTGTTATTTTATTTTACTAAATCTATTCCATGTGGATCGACCCCGGACTTACCGGTCTATTTTATTACTTCGACACTCTTATATTTGAGAGTAAAGAACAACTTTTTAAGTGTGTCACACTCGACATGATCAAATCCAGTCAACGAAATGAATTCAGCCAACATTGCCCCTCTGTCAGTATAACGCCAAAAGTTCTGTCGACATTGATTAAGGAGTAGACTGAGGATAAAGACCTGGACCTTCATCTGGTTCAGAAGACTGAAGACTCCCTCGGGCCCTTTGTAGGCTGGTCAACTAGAGATTATCCTGAACCTTCAAATGGTCCAGTCGACAGGAACATTCCATGAGACCTTTATCGGGTCAGGTTGAAGACTCCATCGGACCCTCGACGGGTTTGGTCGACTGGAGATTATTCAGGACCTTTGTCTGGTCCAGTTGAAGGGAACATTCCCCACGACCTTTTTCACGTCAAGTAGGTTACTGGACATTCTTCTAGTTCAGTCAACAAAAGAATCCTCCGGACCTTCGGCAGATCTGGTCGATTAGAGATTATCTTAGACCTCCATCTTGTCCAGTTGACGGGAATATTCCCCACAACCTTCTTCAGGTCTAGTTAATTATTGGACCTTCGCTTGGTTCAGTCAACCGAAGACTCCCACGGACCTTCAGCAGGTCTGATCGACTGGAGACCATTCTGGACCTTAATCTGGTCCAGTCGACGGGAACATTCCCTGAGACCCTTGTTGGGTCAGTTGAAGACTCCTCGGACCCTCAGCAGATCTAGTCGACTAGAGATTTGATGGAGTTGGTGCTTGGAGTGCCAATCCGAATTGTACATTTTATTATTTATTAATAAAATAACTACATTTTTCATTTCTGCCCTATTAATGCTATTGTCATTACGCGTATTAAATTGATGTATCGTTATGCTAAGAATGACATCGACCTTAGAATAGTTTTGACACTAGGTGTAAACTATTCTTAAAGTAAATATTCCTAGTCGTTGGTTTTGGAATACAGTCGAATTCCTATAACCTAGAAGACTATCACATTTCGTATATTGGAATTGGAGTTCCAATGGTTTAACGCGATGTACCATGAGTTTTGAAAACTCGTATAGACATATGGGTATTCGTTGAAGCGAATACTGAATGACTCATTGGTGATTCCTAATAGTTGGAAGTACACACCATTGTCAATAGGAATCTCCTCGAGTCGAGTAGCATATGTAATCCTTTGACTATAGGATAACATTGATTTTGTGTGAGATCCTCCATACTTAGATGCCATATATGTCAGAAACCTTTCATGGTCTGGCCTCTAGATGTTCTATGCACTCAGTAATCAAATGCGAAGCAAGATAGGATCCATCGGCCCGTATATGTACCATAAGGGGTTTAGGTATCCATGTTAGTAAAGTCACGATTCTTAAATCTTTGGCCAAAGTCGATCACCTAGGGTGGATTGCATCAGTTATGAAGAATCGTGGACATGTCGACATGAGATGTGCGTCTTGAAAACTTGATGGTATATTCTATGTTTCCTAAGCACAACTCGGATAGCCTACGACGGAGGGATTTTTAAACATATGTGATGACCTCGACTTGTATAGTTCAGAAAGGTCGTTCGTGTTCTTCGCGAATTCGGAGGTGGCCGAATTGCGTATATATTAGCTAGGCGATAACATTGATTATTTACTTTGACCTAATTGGATTAGTTGGATTAATTCAATAATTACACAATGGCTTAATTGTAAAATCATAATTATCTCTACCATTTGAGGATATTATGGTAATTGTAAGTATGTAATAATAGATGGTTTTGGCTTGATTTAATTGGATTAAATCAAGGTGGCAAACATTTAACTAATTCATTTCCTAATCTTTGGCTTGATTTAATTGTATTAAATTAAAGTGGGAGACAATGGAGATTAGTCATACCTAATTATACATATTAGGACAAATTAGATTAAGCCCACTTAAAAGTTTATTACAACTTTTATTAATTAAAAATTAC
This sequence comes from Zanthoxylum bungeanum, assembly GCA_019454045.1. Taxonomy (NCBI): domain Eukaryota; kingdom Viridiplantae; phylum Streptophyta; class Magnoliopsida; order Sapindales; family Rutaceae; genus Zanthoxylum; species Zanthoxylum bungeanum. The sequence continues at coordinate 4,899 of SKCR01012367.1, forward strand.
CTAAGTTTTGCTATAAATAGCAAGCTTTAGGAAGGTTTTAATTACAAGTTCAAATAAAAGCATAAGTAAATTCTTGAGAGATTAGCCAAAGTTAGAGAAGTGTTTAGAGAAGCTTGTAAGGTCTCTACAATATTTCATCTAGGAGAAATCAAGATTGGATCTTGAAGTGAAGCTTGGAAGAATTGGAAACAAGATTGGATCTTGGAGTCAAGCTTGCACACCTTGGAGGTTCTCCAACAATTTCAACAAATGAGAAGTAGATTGGATCTTGCATCAAGCTTACTAGATAATGTTTGATCCTCTCCAAAGCTATGTTTATTTGTGTATTAGATGCATGATCACATAGCTTAATGTTGAATAAGGCTAATCAATTGTGTTAGGATACTTTAGAAGTATAAACACAACATGTTTGTAATCAGGTCAAAATGTTCATGTTGAACATGGAATAATTAATAAGAGTTTGGATCTCTAAATTAAAGCTTAGAGTTATGGCTATCATTCTAGATTCACTTGACCACCTTTAGGAGGACTAGAATTGTTCATGAGACATTTCTAATTGGGATTCTAAAATGGTTTGTGTATTGGATTCAAAATTTACGCAAATGCGTATTTAGAATAAATTTATGTTTTTTGAAAAATATTTGATATTTTGAAAACTAAATTTTTATTCTATAACATGTGTTTATGTTGTTTTGAAATTAAAAATTAATTTTGGTGTTTTGAAGTGTTTAGGGAAGACCGGAAATTTATTGGGTTTTAAACCTCTTATTGCAGCTCTCTGGAATGAGAGCTGTTACTTAGCAAAAAAAATAAATAAATAAATAAAGGGGCTCTGCGCTACAGTGCCGGGGCACTGTAGCGCATGTGCCGTACGCGATTGCGCCCTCGCGTGCGCTGATTTTATTTTGCTTCGTTCGGGAGCTTCCAAACTCTGATTCAGTCCCAGTTTTTTCTATACACTCGTAATGGAATGTAGTATTTTATTAAATGATTTAAAATTACACCCATACTTGATATCTATGGTTTAGACCCATTCCGCTGACCGGGGCACCGATCCGACCCTAGGGGTTCCACAACTTCTCCAACATAATGGTATCAGTAGCAAAGGCTTAACCACACAACACATGTTTTGAATCTACGCCATAGTAATTTTAATTTAATTATGCATATGACATATTGGATATGTATTGCATGTTTTAAATAAAACTTTGACCTAATAAAGTTAATGACTTGATTGTCATAAATCTCCCGTGATTAGGTGATTACTTTTATGTAATAGTATTAATAATGTTGGAGCATTATTGGATGGTCTGTCTTGTCAATACGGAGATGAATGAGTTCTTACTACTTATATCCAATATCGTCATTAGTGTGAGGGTATAAGTGCTCGGAACTTAGGTCGCTTCGGTAAAACATTAGATGTAGTGTGATGAGTTAACGTAGTCACCCAATATCGTCATTAGTGTGAGGGTGTACATACGAATCTCATTAGTGCACATTGACAAGTATACACCTAGAACACGTCTTGATCCAATATTGTCATTAGTGTGAGGATAAGATACGGTTCATGACCAAATCAGGAGTCACATGAAGTGATTGACCTTGAAGGTCTACCTAATGAGTTTACAAAGGCCAATATCGTCATTAGTGTGAGGCTGGAGTAAATGTCATGGGATCCACTTCCCGCTATGAATTTTGATAGTCAAATTTCTATTTTTCCGTTAAGGGAGATTACGGAATTACGTAAAGTAGTGGCACTGATAGATTTAAAATTCCATAATCAATTAGTGTTATCACTTTTGAAATGAAAATTGTTCTGCTACTTCTCAAAAATGTTATCTTGTAGATGGCTGCCGCTAATCCATTGATGAAACTTTTGGATTCCAATAAGCTAAAAGGAGCCGAGAACTATTTCTAATGGGAAATGAACATACGCATTATCTTGGAGTATGAAAAGTTAACTTATGTCACTATCAATCCACTACTTGTTGATATCGATCCTAACTCCACTCCAGAAGAGTGAGAAACTTTTGATAGATGGAAGGATGATAACCTAAAGGTGAAATCCTACATCTTAGGATCGATGGTTTCAGATTTGCTGAGACAGTACATTGAAGTACCAGATGCTTGGAGCATTATGCGAACACTCAAGGAGTTGTTCGACGTAAATCAAGAGATGGAACTTTATCGAAGGTATAAGGAATTATTCCATGCTGAACTCAAGGAGGGAGGAGCTGTCAGCACTCATGTTTTGAACATGATTGACCAAATTCGATATCTTGAACGACAAGGCATTGTGTTTGATGAAAGACTAGGCCGTAATTTGATTCTGTCTTCTTTGTCAGGTTCTTATACTGGTTTTGTATTGAATTTCCATATGCATTCGATGCAAGCCACATACGAAGAACTTCATAACATGCTACGCTCGACAGAGCAAGATTTGAAGAAAGGCAACCCCAAATTGTATCTCCAAGGTGGAGCTGGCTCTTCAAAGACTTCTGGGAAGTCAAAGAAAATTAAGATGGGGAAGAAAAAGATATCAAAGAAAAACTCCAAGAAGCCCAAAGGCGCATAACCGAAAGTAGCTCGTGATCAATGTCTACAATGCAAGAAGTCTGGACACTGGAAGAAGGACTGTCCAGAGCTTAAAACATGACCCTCAGGTACGCTTTGTATTTTTCCAATTATTGACATCTCATTAGCCTTAGATGCAAATAGTGGATGGGTGTTAGACATTGGCAGTCCCACTCATATTTGCAATTCCCTGCATGAAATTGGGGTTAAACGAAGGCTGAATAAAGGGAGATCCAGCTTAGAGTTGGCAATGGCGAGACATTGGATGTCAAGACCATAGGAACTGTTGTTCTAGATCTCCCAAATTGATGTAAATTAGATTTACATGACTGTCATTATGTTCCCTCACTTATCAGACAAATAATATCACTACCTATATTAGATAAAGAGGGATATAAAATAAACATTAAGGATGAAACTTTATGTTTGTATGATAAAGAAAATTTATTGAAATGTGAATGTTCTTTATCAAACGGTCACTATATTTTGGAAACATGTATAGATCTTTTTAATATAGAGAAAAATACAAGTAGGAAGTCTGAACTAAATAATACTGAATTATGGCATATGAGATTGGGCCATATAGGTGTTAGACGTCTATCCAAATTGGTAAAAGATGGTTTGATTGAAAATTTTACCTTAGATCCTTATCCGATTTGTGAGTCATGTATCCAAGGAAAGATGACAAAGGCCTCATTTCAAGGTGTTGGACACCGTGCTGGAGATTTACTATAGCTAATACACAGTGATGTGTGTGGTCCATTAAACCATGCCGCTCATGATGGTTCATATACTTTGTGACTTTCACAGATGACAAGTCTAGATATGGATATGTCTATCTGATGAAATATAAGTCGAAAACATTTGACAAGTTCAAAATATTCTGAAACAAAATAGAAAAACAAACAGTAAATTATCAAATGCCTTAGATCAGATCGAGGCGGTGAATACATGAGTGAAGAATTCAGAAATTATTTAAGGGAGAATGGAATTCTTGCCCAATATAGCCCACCAGGAACACCTCAACACACTGGAGTGTCTGAGCGGAGAAATCGTACTTTATTGGATATGGTGCGATCCATGATGAGCTATACTGATCTTCCTTATTTCCTTTGGGGTTACGCTTTACAAACTGCTGCCTACATACTTAATAGGGTTCCATCAAAAGTTGTTTCTACGACCCCTTATCAGATATGGTTTGGTAGAAATCCAAGTCTAAAGCATTTAAGGATTTGTGGTTGTCCTGCATACGTTAGAATTCCGCAGCGGGATAAACTAGCACCCAGAGGGTATAAATGTAGGTTCGTTGGATATCCTGATAATTCCATGGGATATGAATTCTATGATTCCGAACAAGGAAATGTATTTGTTGTTCGCTTTGTAACTTTTCTTGAAAAGTAATTTTTGAGAGAAAGTGGGAATTGTAGAGAGATTAAACTTGATGAGTTTGATCCCAACATTAAGGAACCAGAGATGGAACCAGAGATCCAACTAGGTGAAGGATCTAAAACACAGGTTCTACGTAAATCGAATAGAATATCAAGGCCTCCTGAGAGACTATTTTTAACATCTGATGTGAACCTTGATGTTCTCCTCTTGGAGGAAATAGATCCGACTACATATAAGGAAGTGATATTGGATATCGATTCGGGAAAATGGCAGGAAGCCATGAAATCCAAAATGGATTCAATGGGTTTACAAAAGGAAGCGAGGGCCCGATGGAAAGGTGGAAACCTTTAAGGCCCGAATTGGTAGCGAAAGGTTACACTCAACGTCCTGGGATTGACTATGAGGAAACGTTTTCACTATTAGCCATGCTAAAATCCATTAGGATTCTTTTAGCTATTGCTACATATCACGACTATAAGATATGGCAGATGGATGTGAAAACCGCTTTCCTAAATGAATTCCTTGAAGAAGAGATCTATATGGAACAACCAGAGGGTTTCATATCCAGCGAGACTTCAAACTTGGTTTGTAAGCTCCAAAAGTCTATTTATGACTTAAAAGGGCATCCCGAAGCTGGAATCGTCGTTTTGATGAGATAATTAGATTATCTGGATTCATAAAAAATGATGAAGAACTATGTGTTTATAAGAAAGTTAGTGGGAGCATGATAGTTTTCCTAGTCTTGTATGTAGATGACATCCTTATCATAGAAAATGATATAGGGATGATGTAAAGTGTGAAAGCCTACCTTTGCAAGAACTTCTTCATGAAAGATATAGGTGAAGCTTCATATATACTCGGTATAAGATTCTACCGAGATAGAGTCAAGAAGCTTATAGGGTTGTCACAATCGACGTACATAGACAAGATATTAGAAAGGTACAGTTTTACCAACTGCAAGGCAGCAAATGTACCTTTCCGATATGGCATACATCTTTCGAAGAAAATGGTACCTCAGACTGAGGAAGAGAGAGTTAGGATGTCTAACTTGCCATATGCTTCTTGTATTAGAAGCATAATGTATGTTATGATATGTACTAGACCTGACATCAGTTTCGGCGTCAGTGTGACCAGCCGATATCAATCTGATCCAGGTAATGATCATTGGACAGCCGTGAAAACATCCTAAAATATCTTAAAGGCACCAAGGATAAGTTTCTGATATATGGAGAAGATGAGCTACAAGTTAAGGGTTATACAGACTCCGACTTCCAGGGAGATCCAGATGATAGAAAATCTACATCAGGATACATATTTACCCTTAACAGTGGTGCAATTAGTTGGTGTTGTTCAAAGCAAGGCTCAACAGCTGATTCCACCACTGAGGCGGAATTTATAGCGGCTTCAGAAGCTGCTAAAGAAACTGTTTGGATTAGAAATTTTATCACAGAACTTGGCGTTGTGCCTAGTATTGCGAATTCAATCCAATTATAATGTGATAATAACGGAGCCATCGCGCAGGCTAAGGAGCCGAGGGCGCATTCCAAGTCTAAACACGTGGAAAGAAAATACCGCGTAATTATAGAGATAATTGAACGAAAACACATAGTAGTCTAAAAGGTTCAAGGACAAGACAACATAACAGACCTGCTTACAAAGGCCTTACCTCCTAAGTTATTCAATAAATATGTGGAGGAGATGGGACTACGGTACCATCCAGATTGGCACTAAGCAAGTGGGAGTTTATGGAGTTGGTGCTTTGAGTGTCAATCCGATTGTATATTTTATTATTTATTAATAAAATAACTATATTTTTCATTTCATACCCTATTAATGGTATTGTCATTACGCGTATTAAATTGATATATCGTTATGCTAAGAATAACATCGATCTTAGAATAGTTTTGACACTAGGTGTAAACTATTCTTAAAGTAAATATTTCTAGTCGTTGGTTTTGGAATACGGTCGAATTATTATAACCTAGAAGACTAGCACATATCGTATATTGTAATTGGAGTTCCAATGGTTTAACGCGATGTACCATGAGTTTTGGAAACTCGTATAGACATGTGGGTATTCGTTGAAACGAATACTGAATGACTCATTGGTGATTCCTAATAGTTGGAAGTACACACCATTGTCAATAGGAATCTCCTCGAGTCGAGTAGCATATGTAATCCTTTGACTATAGGATATCATTGATTTTTTGTGAGATCCACCATACTTAGATGCCATGTATGTCAGAAACCTTTCATGGTCTGGCCTCTAGATATTCGTTGGGTGTGGACCGATGCACTCAGTAATCAAATGCGAAACAAGATATGATATGTCGGCCCGTATGTGTACCATAAGGGGTTTAGGTATCCATGTTAGTAAAGTCATGATTCTTAAATCTTTGGCCAAAGTCGATCACCTAGGGTGGATCGCATCAGTTATGAAGAATCGTGGACATGTCGACATGAGATGTGTGTCTTGGAAACTTGACGGTATATTATATGTTTCCTAAGCATAACTCGGATAGCCTACGACGGAGGGATTGTTAAACATATGTGATGACCTCGACTTGTATAGTTCAGAAAGGTCGTTCGTGTTCTTCACGAATTCGGAGGTGGCCGAATGCGCATACATATTAGCTAGGCTTATATGACGAACGTGTCTGAACTTAGAGAGTCCCAATATAAAGTGTACTCGTTGAGCACTTGGGTAGCCGATTATTTTTGATAAAATATAATATTCGATATTATAATTATCAACTAAGATAATCAAGTGTTATTGGATAACATTGATTATTTAATTGGATTAATTGGATTAATTCAATAATTACACAAGGGCTTAATTGTAAAATCATAATTATCTCTACCATTTGAGGATATTATGGTAATTGTGAGTATGTAATAATAGATGGTTTTGGCTTGATTTAATTGGATTAAATCAAGGTGGCAAACATTTAACTAATCCATTTCCTAATCTTTGGCTTGATTTAATTGTATTAAATTAAAGTGTGAGACAATGGAGATTAGCCATACCTAATTATACATATTTGGACAAATTAGATTAAGCCCACTTAAAAGTTGATTACAACTTTTATTAATTAAAAATTACCTAAGTTTTACTATAAATAGCAAGCTTTAGGAAGGTTTAATACAAGTTCAAATACAAGCATAAGCAAATTCTGAGAGATTAGCCTAAGTTAATAAGTGTTTAGAGAAGCTTGTGAGGTCTCTACAACATTTCATCTATGAGAAATCAAGATTGGATCTTGAAGTGAAGCTTGGAAGCATTGGAAACAAGATTGGATCTTGGAGTCAAGCTTGCACACATTGGAGGTTCTCCAACAATTTCAACAAAGGAGAAGTAGATTGGATCTTGCATCAAGCTTACTAGGTAATGTTTGATCCTCTCCAAAGCTATGTTTATTTGTGTATTAGATGCATGATCACATAGCTTAATGTTGAATAAGGCTAATCAATTGTGTTAGGATACTTTAGAAGTATAAACACAACATGCTTGTAATTAGGTCAAAATGTTCATGTTGGACATGGAATAATTAATAAGAGTTTGGAACTCTAAATTAAAGCTTAGAGCTATGGCTACCATTCTAGATTCACTTGACCACATTTAGGTGGACTATAATTGTTTATGAGACATTTCTAATTAGGATTCTAAAATGGTTTGTGTATTGGATTCAAAATTTACGCAAATGCGTATTTAGAATAAATTTATGTTTTTTGAAAAATATTTGATATTTTGAAAACACTATATTTTATTCTATAAACATGTGTTATGTTGGTTTTGAAATTAAAAATTAATTTTGGGGTGTTTTTAAAGTGTTTAGGGAAGACCATAAATTTATTGGGTTATAAACCCTCTTATTGCGGCTCTCTGGAAATGAGAGCTGCTACTTAGCAACAAAAAAAATA
>SKCR01012368.1:0-12700 GCA_019454045.1 Zanthoxylum bungeanum
CTTCTAGCAAAGCACCAAGTCTACCCAATTCTCCGGTCATATTCATCTAAGAATATTTAAGATCTGTATCAAGCGTTGTATACCATTGTATTGTGCATATCGGCCCAGTATCGGATAGTCACGTGCTAGGCCTAGGGCTGGATAAGTGTTTGCCCCGTACGAAGCACATGTCGGATGTCTGGTAACTAGTCTCTATAATCGGATATACATGACCTTGTCATAATATCCCGATGGCCGCGGCACTTAAGAGCACTAATACCGTATCCAGTGTGACATCATCTCCACTATGAATGGAGTGATACTTCCGTCTTGACATCACATCCAATACACTACGACTCTCTGATAAACCCAGAAGTGGTGTACGCAGAACCGGTTAAAGCCTGTACCACCAAGACCAAAGTCTATCGATTATCGTAAGTATTAGCGATGTAAGTCTCAGGTTAAGACTATACACACCTACCTTGATTTCGGCCTCCCATAGACACATAGTCATAATACCAATGGGATTCCGAAGGGTCTATCCAGAGCGAAGCTGTTTCCCATACCATCGGTGAAACACGACCTCCTATCGCACTTGCATAAGTCTCCAACACTTATATATATGAGAACTATGCCGTTGTGCCCTCACAACGTGCACAAGTGCAATACTAGCCTATTCCGCATTATCGATGTCCAGTCTCGATAATACTCCGGCTAGGGATATTTAATGATTAATCCTTCGGGGACTGATAATGTCTCATATCATTCTCAGTCCAGGAACTAATCATAGGGACCTCTCTTCATTTATATATCTATGGTGATCTAATCATAAATGATGAAAGTGTAATTTCCTTGTCACATAGTTAATTTGCTATAACAACACAATGATCTGTGCAAATAGTGACGCTATGGGTCATTTTGTCCAACAAAGATTCCCTAAGGGATGGTGGAGCGAACTCTCTTAAATACCCTTGCCTCTTAAGCTCTTATCGCCTTGGTGACAGGAATAAACAATAGATCCTCCAAATTAGTCCATCACGCTAAACGTCGAGTAAATGATTATCTAGACGTCTTCACAACTTTTCCTTTTGGCTATGAAAAGGTAGTGAGTGAATGAAGACACCAAATCATTACCCAACTCTAATAATGCATTTGGTTAAACCCCTTTGTCCCAACACACTTGTAGGAAATGATTTAAGGCCACATTCACCCCTAGCAAGGGAAGCCCTCACTGTTGGGTTCGGAATGGTCCATTACTTATATCACTCAATTACTGACCCAATTTGACATACATGAAACATGATAATTCATATGACCATAATAACCGAAGAGACAAACATGCAAAACAATGAAGAAAGATAAATAACACAAAATAAATATGGAACAATGAAACAACAATAAACATAAATTAAATGCGAAATAATAAAAGACTAATAATACTAAAGAAATGCAGAATAATATGTGACCAAAGAATTTGGCCATTTTCAATGTAGGACTTTGCATACCCGGTTGGACGTATTCCACGTCCAACCGAGCATGCTGTTTCCAGGACGACAAAATAAAAGATAACAAAGGGTGCCCTCAGGTCTTACCTTTTAAGTCGCTTCTTGGAAGTGTGTTACGTGGTCGTCGGAAGGGTTAATGCTTCGTAACTTTTCCGGTTCGCTGGTTCAGTATTTTCCTTCGTTGCTTCGCTATTTTAGGTTGCTGTTTTCTCTATTTTAAGTTGTTGTTTCTGTTGTTTTTGAGTTGTTATTTTTGGTGATTTAGGGACTGTTTTGAGGCTGTGATTTTTAGTGATTTAGGGACTGTTTTAGGGGTGCAGTTTAAGGTACTATTTTGCGGAGATTTTTAGTGGGGTGATGGGCTGTTTGTGTTCAGTTTCAGAAGGGGATAATTTCTTGTGTCGGATAATTTCTTGTGTCGGTGAGGGCTTTGTGGCTAAGTGTGAGTCGGTGTCGGTGTGCTGTTTGTGTGTGGCTTACGCGTGTGTTGGCTGCTGGGATATGTGTGTGTGGTGTCAAGCCATGCGTGTTATCGAATGTGTGTCTATTTAGTTTTGAGAGTCGGTGAGGGTTGTTTGGTCACGTATGATGAGGGGCTGTTGGCTACGTTAGGCCTGTTGTTCATGCGTGTGATGAGGGGCTGTTGGCTTTATTTTCTAGGGTTTTATTGTTTTGTGTTTTTTTTGGGTTCGTGTGTGAGAAGAGAGATGGCTGCTTAAGGGCTTGTTGCCGAGAGAGAGAAGTTTAAGTTTTTTTATTGTTGCTGCCGAGAGGAGAGAGTGAGCTTGTTGATCTACTTTTCTAGTTTACTTTCAGTTAAGGCCGAGAGAGAGAGGGATGGAGGCGTGAGCAGTTTAAGGTTTCAGAGGAGAGAGATGGGTTTGCCGAGTGTTTAAGTTTGTGTCTTTGTGGTAGTGAGAGAGAGAGGGGCGTGTAAGGTGTATTTGTTTGTGAATGACGTGAATGTGGTGAAAGAGCTAGGGGTCTTAAGGTTTGGTTTATGTCTCTTTTTATAGGAGTGGGCTAGGGTTTTCCTTGCATGGGAAGGAAATAAATCATACAATCATGGGGGGTATCTTTTAATTAGTTTGTTATAAGGAAAAGATCTATTCAATTTAGGAAGGTGATTTGTTTTAGTTTAGGAAAGGGATTTATGAAGATTTGATTTGATTTATTTATTTAGGCATGCGATATATTTAAATTATGATGTGATTTATTTAGATTTTAACATGTGTTTAATGTGTTCGATATTTTTGGAGGGGATTTGGTGGGCTTAAGCGTGTGGAGCTTGGTTCTTTTGTGGGCTTGGGCGTGTGGCTTGGTGTGGGTTGCAGGGGTTTTGGGTCGAGGATAAATTTTAAAACAGAGGTCCATCGAGCGAAATCGAGGCTAAGCAAACGAATTAAGTCCAACATGGTATTGATTTTTGAATTTTCCCTTCCGACGTCCGTTTCCCATGACTTCCGTAACTTATCGGGTAGTGCCTCCATATGAGGCCCATCATCGAGACTTATGCAAAAATACAGTGCCTAAAACTACCTTGCCTATATCTGGAAGGAATAGCATCGACATCATGTACTTTTATTTTTCTTATTATTGATAGCTCCTTAGTTTGTGAAGCTATCACATCTAGTTGGATTTTAGATTCTGCTTGTTCTTTTCACATTTGAAATTCGTTGCAAGTGCTGAAAAAAAGTAGACAGCTGAAATATGGAGAGATACAGTTTCGATTCGGGAGTGGTGACTTTATGGATACGGTTGCAGTAGGTTATGTGAGATTCCCTTACCCAGTGGGAGACTTTTATTGCGTGACTGCTATGTTGTACCGGGATGCGTAGCGAATATTATATCACTTTTTGTATTAGATACAAAAGGATATCATCTAAATATTAAGAATTATTCCTTGTATTTATGTGATAGAAATAATATTCAGATCATTGTTTGTCCAAATGAGCATGGTCATTACATTTTGCATACTTCTCGAGATAAATTGAATACTGGAATTAAAAAACATAAACTATTTGAAATAAATAATATTGAACTTTGGCATATGAGGTTAGGTCATATAGGCGTGAAACGCCTAACCCAGTTGGTTAGGAATGGTTTGATTCTGGATCTCACCATTGGACCTTATCCAACTTGTGAATCTTTCATTTGGGGTAAAATGACCAAAGCTCCATTTTCGACACCGAGCCACTGACCTATTGGAACTAATACATTCTTATGTATGTGGTCTTATGAGTCAGACTGCTCATAGTGGCTTTTCATACTTTGTTACTTTTACCAATGATGTGTCACAGTATGGTTATGTTTATCTGATGAAACATTAATTGGAAACCTTTGAAAAGTTCAAAGAATTCCGAAATGAAGTAGAAAAATAAACTGGTCAACATATTAAATGTCTTTGATCGGATTGAGACGGTGAATATATGAGTGGAGAGTTCACTGATTATTTAAAGGAGAATGAGATTCTCACTCAATATGCTCCTCCTAGCAATCCACAACATAATGTAGTGTCAGAGAGGAGAAATCTGACATGATTAGATATGGTCTGATCTATGTTGAGTTTTATAAATTTACCCTATTACTTATGGGGTTATGCTCTTTTAACTGTCGTTCATCTTTTGAATAAGAATCTTTCTAAAGTAGTTCCAATGACTCCGTATGAGATATGGATCGATAGGAAATCGAATATTAATTATGTGGCTCAGCATAATAAGCTTTTGCCTCGAGGGCAAAAATTTAGGTTTGTTGGATATCCTTCAAATACAAAAGGATATTTTTTCTATGATTCCCAGCATCGAAATGTGTTCGTAGCTCGCTTCACAAAATTTCTAGAGGTAGAATTTTGTCTGAATGAGGCAATTATATACAGGTTGAACTTGATGAAGTATAACCTGAGACCAATGAACTAACGAAGGAATCTGAAGTTCAATTAGATGAAAAAACTTCATAGGTCCGAAAGGGTATCTAGACCTCCTGAACGCTTGTATTGGATACAAGAAATGAGTCTTGATGTTCTATTAGTTGAAGAGACTGACCCTTATACCTATAGAGAAGCAATGTTGGACATGGACTATGTGAAGTGGCAAAATGACATGAAATCAGAGTTAGACTCTATGCATCTGAATCAATTTTAGGACTCGGTTCAGCTTTCTAAAGGAATTGTTCCGATCGGTTGTAAATGGGTTTACAAGAGGAAGCGTGGGCCTACTGAAAGGTTTAAACTTTAAGGCCCGATTGGTAGCTAAAGGTTCACGCAGCGACCTGGTATCGACTACGTTGAAATTTTTTCGCCAGTTGCGATGCGAAAGTATATTAGGATTTTATTTTCTATTGCTGCTTACCATGATTACGAGATTTGTCAGATGGATGTCAAAACGACTTTTCTAAATGGATTTCTTGATGAAGAAATCTATATGGAACAACTGGAGGGTTTTGTATCCAGCGAGAACTCGAGCATCGTATGTAAGCTTAAGAAGTCCACTTATGGACTTAAACAAGCTTCATGAAGTTGGAATCTTCGATTCGACGAGATAATCAAATTTTCTGATTTTCTCAAGAATTCAGAAGGATCATGTGTGTATAAGAAGGCCAGTGAGAGTATGGTGGTATTTTTAGTTCTATATGTTGATGACATCTTGATCATTGGGAATGATATAGGGATAATGCAGGGCGTAAAAGCTTACCTCTGTAAGAATTTCTCCATGAAGGACTTGTGTAAAGCTTCTTATTTAGGTATAAAACTCTATATGGGTATAAAAAGGAAGCTTATCAGGTTATCCTAATCAACGTACATAGATAAGATCTTAAAACGGTATAATTTTGGGAACTGCAAGACATCAAATATACTGTTCAAACAAAGCCTTCATCTTTCGAATAAGATGTGTCCAAAAACAAAAGATGAGAAGATTAGAATGTCTAATCACCCTTATGCTTCGTGTTTGGGCAGTATCATGTATGTCATGTTATGTATTAGGCCTAATATCGTGTTTACCCTGAACATAGGTGTAGTTTGTTGGAAAAGTTTCAAACAGGGGTCCACAGCTAATTCCACCACAGAGTAGAAATATATTGCAGCTTCTGAAGTTGCAAAAAAAGATGTTTGGGTTAAGAACTTTATCACAGAGTTGGGAGTAGTCCTAAGTATTGAGAATTCGATTATGTTATACTATGATAATAATGGAGCCATTGTACAAGCAAAGAAGCCGATGGCGCATCAGAAATCAAAGCATGTGGAACCGAAGTACCACATTATTCGAGAGATTGTGATGTGAGGAGACATTATCATGTGCAAGGTCTTGAGTAAAGATAATGTAGCAGACCCGCTTACCAAGGCCATTCCTCCGAAGTTATTTGATAAACATGTGGAGTCGATGGGTATGAGGTACAATGGATATTGGAACTAGAGCAAGTGGGAGAATTTGTTGGGATTAGCGCTCAGAGCTCCAATTTCTTTTGTATTTACCTGTAAATACTTATGTAAATAATTTATTATGAATAAAATAAGAAGTTTCTATAATATAATATCCCTTTATATGGTAAAGACGTAATTGACCTTAGAATCATTAGTTATGATACAGTTACAAAACCGTCGCAACTGACATTGAGTTGTATCATAACGATATCATTTCTTTAACAGTTCCTGGTCAAGGTTTATATTATTTGGTTAGTAAGTAAACCCGCTGAGACTGGTACATGTCTTATATTAGAATCTTGGATTTCAATGGTTGATTCTTGATGAACCATGAGTCTCGGAGACTCGTATAGACATGTAGGTGTTTAATTACGTCCAAAAAGTACTTGCAGTTACTGCAGTATAGTAGGGGTGTCGATTCCTCAGAGAGATGGTTACGAAGGAACTGAATCACTTAGTACGAACGTTAGCAATAACTAAATTAAAGAAAAAAAGGGTTTAATTGGTAATGTGAAATAAAAACTATGAAAAATACGTAAGAGTTATCAATAGAGAAAAGCAGCAAAGCATTGGGAATCCCTCTTGTATCATGTCGTTATATTCAGTAGTTGATTCCTTTTATTACTCAATTGAGAGTTTCACTTCCCAAACCAACAATCGAAAGATATTTCAATTAAAACATATTAAATTCTAAGGTAATCGATGAATTAATTTCCTTATGTTAACAACACACTATGTTATCATTATGACCTATCAAACGTCGAAAATATACCCACATGTAATACTGCAGTAGAAGATTAACTCATAAAATAATAATACTAGTTACAACTGGGTTCCCCAATCACACATAGAAAAAACATGACTATTCTTATATGAAAATTAGTAAAACACAATCTCTGGATTATAATCAAAAGATAATAAAGAACAGTAAGATACCAATTGTATTAAATAATAAAGATCGTTCAAGAATCAACAACATGAATAAAAGAGTTAAATACAAGAGTTCTTCCCTAGCTTTGCCTAAGAGATTAGTTCTCAATAGAAGAAAGAAACATAGCCTGGAAAGAAATGAGAAACATCATGTCAGGCCTGAAACTTCTTCTGTCTTCTCCTTCAATTATGTGTTTTCCACTTTTTTTATGTATATTTCCTCCCTCCTAGGGTTTTGAACGAGCTTGGGTATATATAGGGAAGTCCTAGAGTCCTTATGCATGTAAAACATAACTAAACTAAGTTTATGGCTCCTGTTAGGGCACCGCGGTGCCGGAAAGTGGTGCTGCGGTGCCGTGTTCTCTGGAAATGTTTATGAAACAAAGCTGATGGCGCGTCGTGATGCCAGAAGGTGGGCATCGCAACCCGCATATTTTTTTCTGGAATGATGTTTCTGTGTTTCTGCTCTTCCCGCTTGCTTCAGATGCGTTTGTAAGTTCCAAAAACATGTACAATTGCTCCAAGATCCATGTTCCATTGCTTCATAATAATAAAACATAAAAAAATAGAAAGAAGATTAAATATTCGATGATAAAGCTGAATTAGTGATGTTCAAAGTACATTTTATGCACTTATCACAACCCCAACCACCTTATTGCTAGTCCCTAGCAATTCAAGCGCAAAAAGAAAATATAAACTAAACTAAATTAAAAATAAATATATAAAAACTATCTAAATCACTTTCGTTGGGATCACGATTGCATTTAGCGTATGCAATAAGCCTTTAAACCCCTAGGTGGTCCAAGTGGACGAGTTATAGTCTCGTGAGGGCTTACAGCGATGACACCCACAAACGTCATTCAAAGCATATGCAATCATGCAAAAATAACAAAATGGAATAGTCCCAATAGTCACAAATATTATTGTCCTCAACGAATGCCTAGTAATGAAATCAGATAACATTCAAAGTACTCAATGGAACTCAAATCTAAGTTCTTGAATAAACCATCTAAGCCAGACTCATAGTGTGTGGGTAAAGGTTAATTCACAGCTCGACTCCTAAGTAAGCCAACTCAATGATTTCGTTTAAAAATTGGGATTCGATGGGTCAAACCATCCTAGATATCTCAAGTGTGCTCTGTAATTGCATTTCTTTGCTCAGTATGGTATGATTTATTTTCTTCTTTCAAAACCTTTTTTTTTTCTTTTTTTTTTCAACACACCTACCCTTTAGGTATCATTTCTCCTCATGGTGGTCCTAACACTCACCCATGGGTAGTTTCACGCTTATCGGTTATTGGTGGTTTAATTTCTTCTTTTTTTTTCTTTCTTTTTTCAAAACTTTCTATTTTTATTTCTTTCTGTTTTTATTTATAACCATACCATAGATCATAACACTAACAAATCAAGATAGACATCTAAGCAAACAGATATTCATCGACATGCAATTTCTTCAACTAGTCACTTTGCCAACTACCTAGGTTCTTATTATTAAAAACCTATAGTTAAGTGCTTACGAGTCTAACCTAGATCAACTACTCAAGGCATCAGGTAAAAGTACATTAAAGAACTTATCATTTTTAAAATTTCATCCTAAATCAAACAATACTCATCATTTGACTTATGCTTTACTATTACGGACAAAAAACTAATTAATAATTAAATTTTTTTATGTGGCAAGAACTATCACTACATGCACACACACCCAAACTTAAAACTTGCATTGTCCTCAATGTGAGATAAACAAAAGAAACAATAGTGAGAAACAACACTACCGTGCATGGAATTGATCAGGCTAATACTGGTAAGACTTTGGTTGTGTGGGCTATGTGGGTTGCGCTAACACCTACATAAATACTCAATCAAATAATAAACATGTAATTAGCACACAATAAAATAAAACTAACGAAAAGAAAACAACAAAATAAAATAAAATAAATGCAGATGCAAAGGTTGCCTCTCTGCTAGCGCTAAGTTTAACGTCTTCAGCTAGACGTAACCACCCAAGTGGTCATAGTGGCTTCCACATAGCAGAGCAGGTAGTCCCATGTGATTTCTTCCTCGGTATCCACTGTGTTTGACAATTATGACACATAGCGTCACTATTTGTAGAGATCATTGTGTTGTTGTACAAATTAACTATGTGACAAAGGAGATTGCACTCTTATCATTTGTGATTAGATCACCTAGATGTATAAATGATGAGAGGTCCCTATGATTTGTTCCTGTACCGAGAATGATATGAGACAGTATCAGTCCACGAAGGATAAATCATTAAATATCCCTAGTCAGAGTATTATCAAGATTGGACATCGATAAATACGTAAAAGACTAGTATTACACTTGTGCGCGTTGTGAGGGCACAACAGCATAGTTCTCATATATTTGGGTATAGGATACTCATGCAAGTGTAATAGGAGATTGTGTTTTACCGACGGTACGGGAAATAGCTTCGCTCTGGATAGACCCCATCGGAATTCCATTGGTAGTATGACTATGTGTCTATGGAAGTCCGAAATCAGGGTAGGTGTATTTGGTCTTAACCTGAGACTTGCACCGTTAATACTTGCGACAATCAATATACTTTGGTTGCGTTCGTCCAGGGCTTTAACAAGTTCTGTATACGACAATGCTGGGTATATTGAGAATCGTAGTGTGTTGGGTGTGATGTCAAGACGGAAGTGTCACTCCAGTCATATGGAGATGATGGTCACGTAGGATACGGGACTGGTTCTCTTAAATACTGTAGCTATCGGGATAAAATGACAAGGTCAGGTTTATTCGATTATAGATACTAGTTACCAGACATCCGACATGTGCTTCGTACGGGGCAGAAACAATTCCAGCCCCAGGCCTAGCACGTGATCATTTGATACTGGACAGAAATACGCAATACCACGTATACTACGCCAACATATCTGGGGAATTGGGTAGGCATGGCGCTTTGCTAGAAGCCAACCCTATCTTGTAAATCGGTATAAATATAGTACTAGGTACTTACGTGTTCGGATAGTCCGGCGACCGAATTTACTGCCAACATATCTGGGGATCTCATGGGTCGCTTCCTAAAGATTCACCGATGACGTATGACTCGCACTTAATTAATCTGGGATTAATTTGATGAGAGAGAAAATTAATCTGAGATTACTTGCGGAGATATTTTATCTGGGATATAATATCAATTAAATAGAGATAACGATTAATTTGGAATTAATCGATAAAATAATATATTTGATATATTATACGAAATTGGATTTCAACGCGGAATTAAAATTAGATTTTAATTCGGGCGAACGAGTTAATTTAGAATTAATTCGTTTGCGACGTGAATAGTGATTTCGCTTGGCGTAATCGTTTAATTGCGTCGCAACGGAAAATTCTTTAATTTGGAATTAGCGAACCCGAGCCCGGGATTATTTATGAGCGCATTCGCATTTCGAATTCGAGTACGGCACGCAAGTTAAATCAAGCGTCAAATCATTAGTCGCATCAAGCGTCAAATCACATGTCACTTTGAGTGATGTGACTTGACAACTTGATTGACTTGATGTAAGTTGATGGGAGTGGTTAAAGCATTTAATGCTTGATTTTTGAAAATTGAAAAATGGTAAATGGTTTATTAATTTTGGAAAATATAAAACCTATTACACTTTTTCATTTTCCCTCTCTTGGCATACAGTTTTGAGAAGCCAAATACCACTCTCCCTCTTCTCTTTCTTCTCTCCAAACACGTACAAAGGGGCAGCTGTTTTCATTAATTTTTCTGGTTCACTGCCGAGGAAATGGAGGAGAAGCAAATGATTTTGTGGCAAAATCAAGGTGCTAGCACACATAGAGTTATCCTAAGGTGATATGGAAGTAATTTCGTGAGCTTGGAATCCATTTTGTAAGCTTGGAACTTGAAGATTTCTTGGAGGACAAAGTCGAAAATGGAGCCCAAACCAGTGAGGAAAACCGAGCTTGACAGAGGAGGAAATGAAGCTTGTTCTTCGATGCATCCAATCAGTTCATTGTGAGTATAATTCCACACCTCCTTTGATGTGTATTCACACTTGTTTTCTTGCTTGATAAATGATCTTGGGAACCTTAGAGGAAACCAACAATAGTATTAGAGCATGTTTTGAGCATGAAAAAGTTTAGGGTTAAAATTTGGGAAAATTGATTTTGAACATGAATTTGTGGAATTGGATGAATGAATATGCTTAAATGTGTTTGAATTGAAGTTTGATTGGATCAATTTCAAGAAAATTGGTTTGGAACAATTTTGCCCAAATTTGGATGGCTTGGCCGAATGCCTTATGCCCTAAAATGTCTTGGATTTTTTTATTGTTGATTCATTGGATGAGTTAGAATCATTCGGGAATGTGATTTAATGTCGGTTGTGGAATTAATTGGATTGAATTCGAATCGGACACAAATCCCCTCCCTTGGCCGAGACTTGTAGCATGTAAATTGGGTTTGAGTTTAATCAAAATGTGTTGGACATGTGATGATGAAAATGAGCATGCTTAGTTATGTTAATCAATGTTTTAGAAATGTTAATTTGGTAATTAATTGTGTAATGCAATTTATGTAATTAAATTGTGAAATTGGGTTTTTGTGATTTAATTATAATTGGGCCTTAAAATTGGATTTGGGCTTTTAATGTTGTAAATGGGCTTATTGGGCTTTGTTGTACAAAGTTGGGTTAAGGCAAATTGGATTGGATCCAATTGGGCCCAAAACCGCCTCCATAAAGCCCAAATTCGACTTAATGGACCTTTAAAGTTTAATTGGGCCTAATGGGCCAAAATTGATTTCTGGGCTTATGGGGTAAATCCCGGATTGGACTTTGGTTATCGGTTTGACCCGAGTTGACCAAAAGTCCACGCCTTAAAGAAATTAATTAAAAGCCCATTGGACTTGTGGGACACAGGAACTGGACGACGCATGATGTCCCGGGTGTTGGACATTATGACCCATAGCGTCACTATTTGCACAGATCATTGTGTTGTTGTAGCAAATTAACTATGTGACAAGGAAATTGCACTCTCATCATTTGTGATTAGATCACCATAGATATATAAATGAAGAGAGGTCCCTATGATTAGTACCTGGACTGAGAATGATATGAGACAGTATCAGTCCCCGAAGGTTTAATCATTAAATATCCCTAGCCGTAGTATTATCGAGACTGGACATCGATAATGCGGAATAGGCTAGTATTGCACTTGTGCGCGTTTGTGAGGGCACAACGGCATAGTTCTCATATATATAAGTATTGGATACTTATGCAAGTGCGATAGGAGGTCGTGTTTCACCGATGGTACGGGAAACAGCTTCGCTCTGGATAGACCCCTCGGAATCCCATTGGTATTATGACTATGTGTCTATGGGAGGCCGAAATCGAGGTAGGTGTGTATAGTCTTAACCTGAGACTTGCATCGCTAATACTTACGATAATCGATATACTTTGGTCTTGGTGGTAGGGGACTTTAACCGGTCCTGTGTACACCACTTCTGGGTTTATCAGAGAGTCGTAGTGTATTGGGTGTGTGATGTCAAGATGGAAGTGTCACTTCAGTCATTTGGAGATGATGTCACGCAGGATACGGTACTAGTGCTCTTGAGTGTTGCGCAACCAATCGGGATATTGTGACCAGGTCATGTATATCCGATTATAGAGACTATGTTACCAGACATCCGACAAGTGTTTCGGACGGGGCAGACACTTATCCAGCCCCAGCCCTAGCACGTGATTATCCGATACTGGGCCAATATACACAATACTACGGTATACTACGCTTGATACAGATCTATATATTCCTGTAAGAATATTTCTGGAGAATTGGGTAGGCATGGCGCTTTGCTAGAAGCCAACCTTGTCTTG